>SOZL01001478.1:0-48920 GCA_009733165.1 Naja naja
TTTAGCCATTATTTGAAGACCTGGTTGTTTGATCAATCGGGCTGTGACCTTCTTTCCTGGGGTGGTGGTGGTGGTTTTATATTTTAATGTATTTTAAATTTGTTTGGGCTTGTAATTGGGTTTAATCTCTTTTTAATTATTTATTGCTGTTGTTTCTTAGTTGTGAGCACTTGAGTCTTGAGGAGATGGGGCGCGCATACAAGTCCCAATAATAAATAAATAAATAAATAAATAAATAAATAAATAAATAAATAAGAAATACAAATAAAACAAATCAACAAGAATAAAACAAAGCATCTCTGATTAGATTCTATCACTACTAGAATCTAATCAAAGATGCTTTTGCATTATCTAATCAACGACCTGCTCCAGCAGGGTTAGAAGGGAGTGGGCATTGGGACTTACCTGATATACCCATTCTCTGTGAGCTGCGAAGAGCATCCAGTGATGGGAGGTGCTTCAGTCTCTCTTCATTGAAGGCTGGGCTTAAATCTGAGGACGCTCCTCCTCCTCCACGTGATTCCTCCATTGCATCCCCAGTTTTGCAAAGCTGAGGTCAGGTAAACCTGCCTGCTACAACCTAGCTAGATACCCTGGTCAGAACAGGCCCGCCCACCAGACGGAGAAAGAAAGGGAGGGGCTGGATGCTCTTCGCAGCTCACGAAGCAGTATCAGGTAAGTCCCAGCGCCCATTCTCTATGAGCAGCATCCAGTGATGGGACATACCAAAGTTGGGAAGTGCCCTAAGGGAGGGACACCGTCTGAGCTGAAGGCGGGTCTGGATCAGAAAAAACTTGTTGTAATACCCTCCTACCAAAAACAGCATCTGCAGAGGCGAATACATTGATTTTATAATTTCAGATGAAAGGTGAGGGCAAGGTCCAAGTCGCTGCCCAACAAATCTCCTCTATAGAGGCTTGAGTAGCCCGTGCTGCCATGGTAGCTACACTCCAGGTGGAGTGAGCTGTAATGCCTTGGGGCTTCAGCGATGGTGGCCCTTATCCATCTACCAAGGGTAGAGGATGAGACCTTCTGCCCCAGTGAATTGGGTTGAAACGATACAAAGAGCGCTTCTGACCAGTGATAGGATGAAGTCCTATCAATGTAAATGAGTAAAGCCCTCCTGACATCTAAATGGTGCCACTGTCTGTCGAGTCTGTGACAAGGGCGTACACAAAAATTTGCGAGCACCAGCTCCTGAGCCCTTTGGAAAGTGGAATTGATCTTGGGAATGAATGAAGGGTCAGGTCTAAGAACGACTCTGTCTGCATGACAGATGCACAAATCTTTATGTATGGACAGTGCCGCCAGTTCCGAAATGCGTCGTGCTGACGTGATAGCACTCAAGAACAACCACCTTGTAGGTGATAAGATGGAGGGCTGAGGTCCGTAAAGGCTCAAAGGGGCCTGTAGTAAGCGCTGCGAGTACCTTGTTAAGGTCCCAGGTGGGATGGTGGCAGACTATGGGCAGTCGCAAGTTCTAAGCTCCTCGGAGAAAACCGCGATTGCACGGATGGTGAGAGAGAGAGGGAAAACCCTCCCAGGAAATAACGGATGTGAGTGCTGTCACTTGCCTTCACAAGGAGTTTGGGGACAGCCCCCTATACAGGCCTTCCTGCCGAAATTCTAGTAATTGTGCCATTGAGGGGGAAGTGGGGTCAAACTGGAACCTGCTACACCAGTGGTAAAAACGCAACCAAGTGGCTTCAGAAAGTTGATTTGTTGAAGGCCGGCTGGCCACCTGGATGGTTGTGATAACCTGGTTGGAGAGATGCTGCTCTCTTAGACGGCGCCACTCAACTTCCACACGTCTAAGTTTAGCCATTGTGGTTGGGGGTGGAACAGTGGGCCCTGGGAGAGAGACACCTGATGGGGGAATCCGCCAGGCGGGCTCCCTGGACAGATCCCTCAGGTCTGCAAACCATGGCTGTCTTGGCCAGTATGGAGCCACCAGAAGGAGGTCTGCTTTCTCCTCTAACAACTTCTGGATCAGCTTGGGAATGACAGGAAGGGAAGGCATACAGAAGACCCCGGGGCCAGTGATATCTGAGTGCATTCACGGCCTCTGCTCCCTATGACAGGTAACAAGGGAAGAACCAAGGCAACTGTGTGCTGAGGGGAGAGGCGAAGAGATTGACCTCTGGGTGACTCAACCACCGTGCCGCTTCCCTAAAACTCCTGGGGTCCAGGCGCCATTCTGCCTGATCTACGGAGGACCTGCCAAGCCGGTCCGCTTGGGAATTTGCCGTCCCTAAAATGAGCTCTGCTTTCAGAGAAAGGAGGTGAATTTTGGCCCACCGAAAAAGGAGAGTCTGCCTCTCTCCTGAACAACTTGGAATGATTGCCCCCTTGTTTGATGATGTGGGCCTTTGTAGTTATGTTGTCTGTGTGAACAAGTATGAGCTTGTGTTGGAGATGTGGGAGGAACTTAGAAGAGCCAAGCGAACCGCTCGGAGCTCCAACCAGTTTATGTTGTGTGCTCTCACTGCCTTGGACCAGAGACCTTGTGTCGTGTGTGGAAAGGGGATGGGCTCCCCATCCTACCAGGTTGGTGTCTGAGGTGACGATCGCCCTGCGTGGGGCCCTGAATGGGCAACCGCTGTTGATTCTGGGTCGAGTCCACCATCTGAGGGATCTGATGGCTGCTGCCGGAAGGATGACTCGGGCGTCGGTATCTGCCTTTCCGCTGCACTGGTATGGCAACAGGAACCACTGAGGGTTCAGGTGTAGACCCGGGCCCGAGGGATAATAAAGATACAAGAATCATTTTCCCCAATAAAGAGAAAAAACTACATAGTCTTATTCTCCGAACCAAACTGATCTGATAGAGTAAGACCTTGATGCTGTCAAGTCTCTCTACCGATAGGAAAACTCTGCCTTCTATGGTGTCACTAATGGAACCTAGATGGTTAATTCTAGTGGATGGGGTCAACTGGCTTGTTTGACCTATTAATGGAGAAACCGAGATGTTGAAGTGGGTTGAGTGTAAAGAGGGTGTCCCGATTTGCTCGTTGAACAGAAAGAAGCTAGGATTAAAATATAATTTAAGTAGCACTGAATGAGAATAGATGTTACTCAAATATGCTGCCAAGGCAGCCAGAACCTTAGTAAGGGTCCTGGGAGCAGATGCAAGGCCAAAGGGAAGAGCCGTGTAGTCATAGTGTGAGCTATTATAACAAAAGAACGGAGAAATGTAGAATGTGATGGTCCTATTGGAATGTACAAGTAGGCCTCCGTAAGGTCTATTGAGGTAAGAAAGCTTGGTGTTTTATCCCAAGCAGGAAGGCTTGGAGAGGTCATCCTGGATTTTGATTTTCTATAGACAACAAATTGGTTTAAATGTTTTAAATCCATAATGGCCCCGCCAGCCCCCCCCCCGGATTTTTTAGGGACCACGAAAAGAGGGAGTAAAAACCCCTGCCCTGGTGGCAGGGAGGTACTGGTTGAATAGCCCAATGCAAAAAGTGAAATGCGAAAGTGCTGCCGCCATGGGGGCCCTTTTGTCCCTATGTTTGGAACGGGACAGGTCATAAAAGACCCCCGGGAGGGTGGCACGAAAACTCCAGGGCTAGTCCAAATCTTACAGTGTCTCTGACTCAAGCGTCAGTGGTGGAAAAGTCCCACTGACAGCAACCAATTTCAAGCGACCCCAGATGGGGATCTCCTGAAGGGATTCATTTAGACTTGAAGAAGGGTCTGGATCCTGGCCCTCGAAACTATCTCCTGGGGTTGAGACCCCTGCTAAACCTGTCTCCTGGATCTGGCCTGTCAAGGAGTGACCTGAATCCCGTCGACGGCTGAAACGTCGGTTAGTAGGGACCCTGGTAGAATAGCGGTAGGGACCTCTGCGGAACGGTAGAGGAGACTTGACTCTGGGCGGCAAAAGAGAGAAGGGAGAGAATTCTCTTTATATTCCACATGTCTATCAAGAGGGGGTCAAGCACTGGTCCAAAAAAACCCAAAACTGCTTGTCCTTCGAGATTGGGGCTGAGGCCAAGCGCCATTTATGTTTGGCCTTGGCCTGCCTATGCCTAAGCCACAACCATCTTCTGGCCACTATCTGGGATGCAATTGCCCTAAAGGGGAATTTAACTGCCTGGAATGTGACATCTGCTGAAAATTCTGCCGCTGCACGTAAATTTTGCCACATCCTGATGGGCCATGACGTTTGAGGAAGGAATTATGTCTCTAAGAAGGCGGAGCCATCTGAGGGATGATTGGGTGAAGAAGGATGCAGACGTAGCCGCCTTGCTGGCCCAGGCGCCTGAAACGTGGGCCCTGCGGAGAGCTAACTCTGCCCTCTTTACTTTCAGGCTTGAGGACCTCTTCCGCTTCAGAAGTAATGGTTGCGGAGGAAGTGAGGGCAATTATGGGTTCTTTAGTAGTTTAAAAAATTCCAGTGCCAAGTTAATTTTTTTTTTTGCCTGTGGGGACGGGGGATGCAGCTGTTGCGGCCCATTGATTTTGCAACAGATTGTAGAACATGTGTGGTACGGGAATTATGGCAGCCTGCGAGATAGGCTGAGATAAAATGAGGTCATCCGCTTCCCTGAGGGAAACTTGGGATGGAGGCGGGGGTCCTGTTTAAGCAAACCTGCCGTAATCTTAGCCTTAAATAATAGGGATTTGAATAACTGGGGCTGGAACAGTCCCGAAAAAACAGGAAGATCAGGAGTGAGCCCTTCATCATCTGACATCCCTCTTTCCAGAGGGTCCACCTCTGGGGGGTCGTGGTCAACAGAGTGAATCGGCCCTTCCTCCAATAATCCTTTACATCTTTGGGATCATCCAGCTCATGTACATATTTCAGTTCTGTGTCAGAGAGCTAAGAGTGTTGCACAGGAGGAAGTACCTGCTGAGGCTCCATGATACTCATGTGTCGATGTGACCTAGAACCGCATTCTGACATTGTGGATCTTGCCTGCAAGGCTTGCTGAACGCCTGCTGCAATGCCCCCTTTGAATCGCTGATTCCACCCAATTTCTCACATTGACAGGAATGTCGTCCGGAGGGTCCTCATCCTGTCTGAGACTGGCAGCCGTCAGTGAAAAGGTGGGAGTAGACCTCCGCCTGGAAGAATCCATAGGAGCTGGGGAAATATGAGCCTGGGATGTTAAATGAACCTGTGAGGGGGAAGAAGCCTTATCCCTCGAGTATGTCTTGCTACTTGCTTTTGTATGGGCTGGTGCCTTCTGCAGGCATCTTTCTTTCTTTTTTTTGCTGCCTTAGAGGGTTGTTTAGACCTGACTCAGTCCTTAGAGGTCACTCTAGATTTTGGATTATAGTAGCTTGCCATATTGACCATATGTAGTTGAAGAATACAAGGCTATTTGAGACAAGAAAACCAATATTTTAAGTGGTTTTGGTGGTTGGCACACCCAGGAGCCTGACCCTGAGAGGGCAGGGAATCCTGAAATAAAAGTTTGTCCCCCTTAGTCTTTTTTTTTTTTACATAGAAGGAAAAATATTTACAAGGTAGAAAAGTATTTACAAGAAAGGAGGTCTGTATATATATGTATGTATGTATGTATGTATGTATGTATATGAATATATCTGTATTTAATTTTAGCGATAATTATTCTTATTCTTATTATTTTTTTCTTTTTTTTAATTTTTAATTACATTTATATGCCGCCTTCTCCAAGACTCAGGGCGCTTACAATTTTTGGGATACAACCCAGTGTGCTCAGCAATAGCCTTCATCCCATTGCATATGCCTGCTTACTACTAAGCGGCATTTTTACAAGGTCAGCTAATTGCCCCCAACAATCTTGGGTCCTCAGTTTACCTACCCCGAGAGGATGGAAGGCTGAGTCAACCTTGAGCCTGGTGGGATTCCAGCCTACAGTAATTGTAGGCAGCTGGATCTTGAGAGCAGGCATTTAACAGCCTGAGCCACCAAGGCTTTTAAACATTGAACTATAATACAGACCAAGAGACCTTGTATAAATTTCCTCTTTTCCTTTTTTTTTAATTTGTTATTTTTTATATATCCAATGAGAATCAGAACACACCCCCAGACCAGGCCCCAGTTAAGGGCAAGCAGATCTGCAAGAAATTTGGAAATACTCAGATGGCTGTAATCACGCCTGTGGAAAATAAGCCAACAATGTCAATATACCTTGTGTTAAGAAAAAACAGAAGGTAGGGATTGTAAAAGGCCTCGGTCCCCAAGGAGGGAAACCTAAGGGGAAGTCAAACACAGGGCATCTTTATTTTTATTATTATTATTTTTTTTTAACTTTCAAAATGGCGGCCACCTCATGGCGCGCTCGAAATCTACAGTCAACAATGATCAGAAAGACACACTGCCTGGTCTGCTGGTAGCAAAACCGATCAGCGGGAAGGGACAGGGTCTAAACCTCTCTGTCCTGAGGGTGCTCTATGGGGGAAGCCTCGAGGCAAGCTATCTGCAGAATTGATTTGTCTAGGTCTAAGTGACCTGAGGGAAATTCGAAATGGCGGATCGTGGCGCGCCAAGAGAAAAACCGGCTGGCTATCAGGAGCTAGCCCTGCGATATACGCATTGCGCAAAGCGAACAGCTGCTGGTAGATCGGGAGATCCCCTCCGAGGAGGAATTAGTTGAGAAAAGAATGAAAAAGGGGAATTCCCCGCTGGGAACATGAAAAAACTTAAAGCGAGGCACGCTTCTGCCTCGCTGGGCTCACGCGCCGCGAAAGGCGTAAGGGGAAAGGAAAAACTCTTAATGGAATACCTTTGGGATCAAGGGAATAGGAGAAAATAAAGTTTAAAACTTAAATACTAGACCTGACCCAGGACTGAGAAAAATCACTGCTCCGACCAAGAGAAGACACAAACCACAACCTATCTCTAGAAAGGCTGAGCTAAAACTGGGGACGCAATGGAGGAGTCACGTGGAGGAGGAGGAGCGTCCTCAGATTTAAGCCCAGCCTTCAATGAAGAGAGACTGAAGCACCTCCCATCACTGGATGCTCGCAGCAGCTCATAGGAGAATGTGTGTGTGTGCATGGCTGTCAAAACTCCAAAAACAGGTCAAGTAGCTCTGGAGAGGTTAGTCATAAATTAGAACACTTGCTAAGCAATCGGCCATTAAGTGAATACCACTTGTATTTGGTTTGCCAGTCACCTGGGCACAACCACTCAGTCACGTGACCACCAAACCACACCTACCCGGTCATGTGACCACCAAGCCACGCCCAGCCAGCAAGCCACGCCCAGCCAGTCACATGACCAGCAAACCACGCCCAGCCAGTCACGTGACCAGCAAGCCACACCCTCAAATTAGGCCTTGCCCACAGAAATTTGAATCCCACCCCTGGGTGGAGGGCACAGAGGATGAGTTTGTAGCACCAAGGGGGCGATGGACTGAAAAAGTTTGGGAACCACTGATGTAGACGGTTTTGATCCTACACAACAGGCTATGCGCTTTTCTTCTAGACTCCCTTTGGGAACTGTGTATATAATTTATATGCAGTGCCACCACTCCCATCCTTCCCACACTGAACCAACCAGACACCATTACTTATTCCCTGTGTGTTGTGGTATGTACCACAATTATGCATGTGCCATGCAAGAAATGCAGGAAGAGCCCTGGGACAAGGGAGAGGTGACACGCCTCTCTGTAAAGGGGAATAGAGGCAGGCATGACTTGAAGATCACTCCCTGAAAGTAAGTGTCTGTCTCAGGAATGCAACTACCTGCAGCAAACTTTAAAAAATAAAAACTTTCCTGTTCCCATTATTTCTCAAGAGGAAAAACCTTCTAAGTTCATGCAGATGACAAAGCAAGCATCTGAATGTTTAACAGCAGATAACAGTGCAGATGCTTGTTTCAGTACCTGACATTTTCTTACAAAATACTGTAGTGTAACCTGTATCCAGGGATCTACAGAAAAACAGTTTTATTTCCATTCCTTTGTATTGCAATTTTTAATATGTTAAAATGGTTGTACAATTGTTATATTTACCTCCACAGTCATCTCTTATGAGATAAATCAGTTATTCCTGATCTGTAGAGTGGAAAAAACTGATTTTTCCCCTAGGGTCACAACACCCAGACTTCTGCAATCAAACCTCTTCCTGTTGTGCCTTGGCTACAACTTGTGCCATCTTTTGTATCTTTTATACCTATGGTCCCCACTAGCTGGAGATGATGGGAGCTGTATTTCAACACATTTGTATTACATCAGATTGAAAAATTTTGCCCTAAGTCTTGGATCCCACACACAAAGAATAGATTCACACATAACACTAAGCCATAGAGTTTTTAAACCAGAATCTGGTTCACACATAATTTTAAGAAATAAATCATGGATTGCAAACCACAAACCACACCATCACACAACACAAATAACCATACTAAATTAAATCCAAACAAACTACATTCTGACTTAATTGTAATGTGTGAGAGAGATCAGATTCTTCTCCCACCACACACGAATACAAGTACATTCTGAATTAACACTGACATTTAACTATCCATGTAACTTGGAGGTCAAAAATGACAGGCACAGCTTACTATCGAGATGGAGGGCTATAAATCTTAACACCATCATAATAAACATTATCTAAGCACCATGTTCCCAAAACAGCACTACAGCATTCCAAACTAAGGAAGTATTAATGTACTTGAGTGCCTTTTCTATGCTGACTCAAGAGCAGATTAATAATTGCAGTCCTTCCCCAGAGGAGCAGCCCTATGTTTGCAACCATTTGCTTTCTCTGCTGGTCTCAGTAAAGCATCCCACCTTTCATGTTTCTTCCTCCTCTTTTTTCCTGCTTCTAGGACAAGGCTGCCCAACAGTGATCCATCTTTATTAGTCTTTTCAGTTACATCTGTAGCGTTTTGAACAATTGCAATTCAGGAAAGGCATGGCAAAAGTTTGAGGCTTTGTGGGCTAGTGGATTATTAAAACACACACTTCCATTGTTCAACTGGTAGCTCTATGTGTATCCTTCTCTTTGATGGCTCCCTTAGGAAGGGGTGGGGTGATCTTGAATTTGACCGAGATGCCTTTCAAAATACAGGTATAGGTGTGGATGCAGTGCACTCTCTATTGCCTGTATTGCAGGTTTTATGTAAAAAGGTACATCAGAGCATGTGCAGAATACATATTTTGACAAGTCTTTGTTCTTCATCTTCCATACAGCAAGACTTCATCAATCTAAGTTTGGCAGTTAAGTCAAAGGACAGACTTTTCAGGGAGCCTTGAGGACTGATTTTTTTCTCTTTACTTCTGAGTAAAAGGTAAGTTGGCTCTATCATTGGGTCAACAAATGGCTTTTGAGGTAGCCTTGGAAGTAAGTCTCAGTAATCCACAGCATTTGTGTGCACCCACATGCACTAAAATTAATAATTTAAATACCAACAGCCTTAGAGAAATGAAAAAATGCTTCTCCCACTTCAGTTTGTGAAAACTTTCTGGTGTAGGAACCTAAAGGTAAATTTTTTAACAGATTTAACAGTGGAACAGCTGTTAGCAAGTTTAATTTGAAAAGTCACAGTATGAGTTGGTGTGAGAAGACTATGTGATAGGTTAGTTTTACATGTCCTCTCTTTGAAGCTGAGAAGACCATGATATAAAGTCCCTAGTTTTCTTTCTAAATTAACTTGGCCTCCTTGGTCTAAATTGGTTCTCATTCATGTCTTCTGAATTTTCCATCTTTTGCTTGACCTTTAAGGGTCAAATCTCATGCTTTCCTTCCCAGATCTACTGGAAACTTGTGATACCCTTAGGATGTAGAGCTATTGATGTCAGCATGCATGCTTTGCTTGTAGTGTATATTACATGTAGATCTTGGATCCTCCAAAGTGAATATTTCTTCCCTTATAAATCACAGTATACTATGATATCTCATATGCATACAGAATACAATTAGATCTGATACTAACTATATATTACTGAGACATATATTCCAACTAAGATTGTACTGGATGGTCTGTTGCTGGGATTTTTGCAATTAGTACCTTTTCTTTAACAGAGATTACTCAAATATTGACTAAAACATCTGTAAGTAATTTAAATAATACAGAGTTGCATGTATTTTGCATATTTTCCATACTGTGGATTGTTTTAAAGAATGAAGAGAAAGTACTAGACAAGTCAATCAACTGATTCCAAAACTTGGATTGTTAAGTCATTGTCATCTACCTGCTGAAATTTTGCTAGGAACTGATGCCTGTCTTCACATCAGTAAAAATTCAATGATGCTGTGTTCCACATCCACTATGAAATATCATGTTTGCATGGCAGCCCAAGTGACTGAAGTAAAGAGTAAGCACTACTAGCTTATAACTTTGCATGTTGAAAGGCTGGAAATCTGGTTGGTTGGTTGCTTTGTGTGGAAGGTAGGTTCTTTGTATAACAGCTGTACTTTGTGATGCTGCATGCATTTTTTTCCGCACTCACCCATCCTTCTATAGCTTGCAGTCCTTATTTCATACACTTCTTGCATCTGCGAGCTGCTTATTGGTAGCACTCTGAATGCTGCATAGTTTGGCATAGGCTTTACTGTATTAGCAATTGTTATAACTTGATGCATTCATTTATGCAGACAGTTGCATCAAGGAAAATAGTATGGCTGCCCATAGACAACAGAGTACAGAAGGCATATTTCTTTCAGCAGTGAATGTGCATTTGTTCCTAGTCCTCATGACATCAGAGATTATTTGAATAGGGCTCAGATAAACTTTTGTCAAACTCCTGGAATGTTTCCATAGTACCTTTCTTACTCCACCCCCCGCTTTCTTTTGTTTCTTTTCTTGCCTCTTATTCTAATTCCAGAATTTGGGGGAAAATTGCAAAACATATCAAACTTGTCTATGTTATTTGCATATTGCTGCTAAACTTTGCGAATGCACAATTCTGCAGGCAACTGACTGCATACTTTCAAAGCCTACTCTGACTTTGTTTTTTGAATGCCCACATCTTTTAACACCTCAGTGGTCACCAATCCATGTTAGTTAGTATGTTAGAATCAAGCGTAACAGAAAGATTTATTTCAACAGCGGAAGAAGCCAGTTTATCATTTTAGGCCAAGGTACCCTAGAACAGAGTAGAGAAGGGTATATGGAAGTAGGTTTTTTCCCTTTTTAAAAATTACAGTAGATTGTCGTACTCCAATTCTCATTTCAGCTAGATGTACATTTTAAATTCATGTCCAATACAAAGATCAGTGTGGCTGAACTCTGCCTGTAATCCCAGGGTCTTTGCACTAGCTCATCTGCAATCTAAGACCCCACTTCTCAACATATTTTGACCTCAGCTTCAGTTCCAAGAAAAACTGAGGAGTCTGATCCTCAAAACTCTATAAGCTAAGCCACTAGAACACAGGTGTCAAACTTGTGATGTCACATTGTCGTCACATGACATATTGTGACTTCTTCCCTCTTCACTAAACTGGGGGTGGGAGTGGCCAGCATGTGATGCATCTGGCCCGCGGGCTGCGAGTTTGACACCCCTGCACTAGACTCACAGTTTCCATCAGCGCTGGGTCCCAACTTTCCCTTTCCTACAATACCAATTATTTCAAAAGAAAGCCACTATGCCAGTCTTCTTCACCATGTATCTTCCAGATACAAAGGAACCACAACACCTAGAATTCCCAATCTACTCATCTCTTGGCTGAGCACTTCTAAGTGTTCAGGTCTCAACACATCTGAAGGGGTCCATGTGATGTATGCTGCACCATGCATTCCATTGGCACCACAAACTCATTTAAATGTGCATGTGCAAACACAGCTGTGCACAGTGTTAGCTTACCAGTGCTATTAGTACTCTAGTTCTCTCACCTATTGGACAAATTGTTGGCATCATAGTGCTACATACACGTATGTTAAAATAACAATAAGATGCATGGCAGATGCCTGGTATTACAGTCTAATGTCCCTGTGGCTAGTGCCACATTTAAATCAAAACTTGTTACTCCTTTCTTACCAAACACAACATCAACAAAATCCATGCAGCTTTGGGGGAAAGGATCAGTTTGTTTTTACATGAATGCAACTGTGTTCAGGACAGCTGTCTGTGACCTGGCACCAGGGATTGGATTCTACTGGTTCACACCTATTCGCTAGAACCAGTTGTTAACATTCTAAGCAGTTCAGAGAACCGGCTGTTAAAAGAAATCTTTTGTTTTTTTCCACTTTACTGGCCCAATCCTGTAAGGAAGGCAGGAAGGAAACATTGGTGTTGCTTACAGAAACTGCCTCTCCATTAACCCTTATTACATTCTTGGCAGGACTAGACTTCCTGTATCCGGAGCTTCTCTGGAGTTTTTTTTTCCTCCTTTCCTGGTACTTTGCTTGTGTGGAACCCAAAATTGACATATGTGTAGCCATTTCACTTGGAAACCTGACAGCTTGAGTTTCTTAAAGGGGAAGGGTTCTTTTAAGCTTTTTACACTGCTGTTGGGAGGAAATACACTCCTGTTGGTGTTAGCACTTTGAAGAAATAATTGAATAACAAAGCAGAGCTGCCGGAAAGAAGCTTTTAATGACAAGGAATCAAGATGAGTGACATTCAGCAAGGCTTCTTGGCTAGCTAGAAAGATTGACATTCAAACGTGAGTTTACATACCCTTTCTGAGTTTTGGTCTAAAACTGGTTTTTGGTGAAGTTTCATTCTGTCCTTGGTGATGTTTAATCCTGTGTTTATTGATGGGATAATTTTCCCTATTCAGCTTTGTTTGGAAGGAAAAAGGTTAATCTCTGTTACTGAAAAGAAACTGGGTTGAGAAATCTGGCTGGTTCCTGTGTCTATTTGTTCTGGTAATTGGTTTAACAAGCAACAGCTACTGTTGTGATTTAATTATTTGTATTATGTTTGAATTTTTTCCTGCCTCATGTTTTCTTTTTCTATCTGGGGGGGCGGGTCTTCCTTCACTGCTTTAGTGGTATCTGGCACTGTCCTTTTGGGGTGTACTTCCAAGAGGCAGGATGCAAGCTTGCCACTGATTTTTTTACTGCCTTTCTGAGGGGCACGTGACCTTTCCTTAAACATGGATGATTTCCTTAGGATATCTTGTGAGGTGAGTGAGACCAGCTGGTATCTTTAAGTGGTGCAAATTGATCTAGGAATTGCTTCTCCTGGGTGTGCTCTTTCTGGAGATCTTAAATGACCTCTTTGCTAAAGGCTTTCACTTTATGAGCAAGAGTTGGCTGCTGATAGTTATCACTGCATTTTAACTATTTTAATTCCTCAAGGTGCTCTGGCACTCTGCCTGATTTGTAACTCCGGCTTGCAGGTATTTTTAATCTATTGATTGGTATTTAGGGCAGCTTTTTGCAAGCAAAGAAGCTTTTTGTATTTTTGTACAGGTAATCCTTGTGTCAACTCATAAATCCTGTATGTCTCATGGTTGGTTCCCCTATGTCTAGCGGTTAGGATTCCTGGTTTTCACCCAGGCGGCCCGGGTTCAACTCCTGGTATAGGAACTAACCAAGGAAGCCTAGAGCCCTGTGCTTACACCTCCCACAAGCTCACAGACACAGAGAGACAATGGTCTGCATGGGAAAAAGAGGCTTTCGCAGTGAGATGGGTACTGCAAACCTGGTGCCACCTGCTGGAAGGTGGGCAGAGACCATTTGAAGTCTGGAATGACCATAAAAACCTGGAAGCCCATAGGACTCCGCGAAAACTATCACCCAAACAAGTCTGATGGGCTCAATACTTCAACCGATTCGGCTTCGTGCTAAAACACATCGGGGAGGGGGGGGACTTTCTGGCTGATGCCCTCTCCCACATGCCCCAGTACAAATGTGAAAGGGAGGTCGTAAACACCATCATCCACCCTATCCAAATAGCTGCCCAAGTAACCACCAGACAACGTCGTGATCTGCAAGACCAACCTGTAGACGACCTAACTACAAAACTCAAAACCAAACTGCTAGCAGACCCCTGGTTCCCGGACAATCAACACACCTTGACAAAAAGAGATAACCTGGCGTGGAAGGGGACAAAACTCTACGTCCTGGAATCCCTACGCACCCTAGTTCTTCAGAGGAGCCACAACGCCAAACAGTAGGCCACTTTGGGTTCTTAAAGACTTTACACTTGGCTCGGAGGCAGTTCTGATGGCCTGGCATAAAGAAAGAAGTGGACAGTTATGTGAAAAGTTGCACCATCTGCGCCACGATGAAAATACGACCAGGAAAACCCCCTGGACTGCTACAAATGGTAGCTGAGCCAACGAGGCCATGGGAGGAGATTGCAATGGACTTCATAGTGGAGTTGCCGAAAAGTGGGGGAAACACGGTGATCTGGACTGTAATAGACTTATTCTCCAAACAGGTGCACTTCATACCTTGCAGCGGACTACCCTCAGCCCACCAGTTAGCCAAGCTGTTCCTGAAGCACATCTACCGCCTGCATGGAGTACCACGGAGAATTATCTCAGACAGAGGGGTCCAATTCACAGCCAAACTTTGGAGGGAGTTCCTGCGGTCTATTGGATTGTCCCAGGGTCTTAGCTCGGCCTTTCATCCAAGCACCAATGGGGGGGCAGAGAGACTGAACGCCATGGTAGAGCAGTATCTGAGGTGCCATGTGAATTATCAGCAGCCCAATTGGGCGGACCTCCTGCCTTTCACGGAGGTCACGTACAATAATGCTGTTCACAGTAGCACGAGACTAACCCCCTTCAAGGTAGTGAGTGGCATGGACTTCGTCCCAATGCCTGAGTATCCAAGGGACCCCCCCTCCTCAGTCAGCCTGACCGATTGGATGTCAACACTGAAAGCAACTTGGGAGAATGTCAAAAAAGCACTGGCAAAAGCGGCACAGACCTGTAAGAGACAGGCAGACAAACACCGAGCCGCGCAACAACCATTGCAGTTGGGGAGGTCTATCTCTCCACCAAATATCTGAGGTTAAGACTCCCTAGCAAGAAATTGGAGCCCAAGTTCATGGGACCATTCCCCATAATAAAGATCATCAACCCAGTCACAGTACAATTGAAGTTGCCCTGATTGTTAGGGAATATACACCCGGTATTCCATCGTAGCCTATTAAAACCCATGGTCGGATCAACACTGTGGCCCCTACCTCATGAGCCCCCAGATCCCGTGGCCATAGGAGGCCAAACCCATTATGAGGTGCAGCAAATCCTCGATTCGAGGTGGCACAGGAGACAACTCCAATATTTAATCAAGTGGAAGGGCTACCCCTTATCAGAGGCATCATGGATAAAGAGTAGGAACGTCCAAGCCAATCGCCTTGTAGCAAGATTCGATGCAGAAAATCCAACCAAGCCTAGGGGGGTTTCATGAGCATAAGCTTCCATATCTGCAATCAATTTGATTTTGTGTGTGTTGTACAGGTCACCTTCAAGGAGTGAGGGGAGCCAATTGTCAACTCATAAAACATTTTGTATACACGTTTTATAGTTGACAACAGAAAGGAGGGGGCAGTTTCACAGAACAGGCAGCAGTGTGGAATCAAAAGTACATTCCATTCATATTTTCTTCAAAGACTGATTAGATGACTGAAGCTTCTACTGCGCAAAAATCTAATTGGAGAGCATGATTGATGACTCTTGGCTATGGACGTTTTTCGTTGGATGATACACCCAGAGGGGTGGGGGGAAAAGCAGGATCAAGGATAACAGTGAATTACGTATCTCAGAGTTGGCTATGCCCAGGTTAATGCCGGACGTAGAATGTTAACTTCAAATAAATCTTTTTAGTTTTGGGAGTGTGGCTTTGAGGCTGTGGCTTTTAGATCATGATTTAATTGGAGTAACTGCTGGAATCCTGACACCTTGACTTAACAACAGTTCATTTAGTGACCATTCAAAGTTACAATGGCACTGAAAAAAGTGACTTATGACTGTTTTTCACACTTACGACCATTGCAGCATCCCCACAGTCACGAGAGGCCAGGTGAGGAGAAGCGCCCCTCGATGTGAGTGATGTTGAGTTGGCCACACCCAGCCAGTCGCATGACCACCAAGCCACGTCCACCAACTAAGCCATGTCCACAGAACCAGTTGTTAAAAAATTAGAATCCCACCCCTGGCTGGTACCCTCCAGATGTATTGGATGGCAACTACTATAATCTACATTTGTGGTCCAACACACCTGAAGGGAAGGCTCACCTAGAGGAGAACAAGATATATTCACAAAAACCCCTCTCAAACATAGTACATTAATTCATATAAGGTGGTGTCACTGTATTTCCTCACCTATCAAGACTGAGGTAAAGATGCAAATTAGCCACACTTGTTAAAATATTAAGTGATAGACATTAGAGAAACAGATTAGTGTTGGACCTTAAGGAACATCTTATTCTCATGGATTTTTAAAATGTGATACTGAGGATTTAGGACTTGGCTTATTTGGGAAGTGAGCCAAAATTAATAAGATCCCAAATTCTTGGATCATCTAGGATGGAAGCAAGGATGAGCATATCAAAGCAAAGATTCAGATGAGTGTATGGATCCAGACAGTTATTCAAGAGGGGTAAATAGCTACTAAGCTAAGTTGTTTTTTGGAAAAATTGAAACAGCTGTGTCTAGCAAACAACAACAAATGAAAAATTCATGTCATGTCACATTTCTATACAAATGGGTAGATCAGATTTCTATCTAGAGGAACCCTTAAAAAGTACAGTATCTCATTTCTTATAAGTGGAATGTAATAATCCAGCCACAAAAGTTTAGAATTTTACATCCAAGTCTCAACCCCTCCCTTCTCAAGCCCATAGAATTCTTGGGACCAATTCTTACCTTCTGCGGCTTTCCTCTGCAAAAAGATGTTCTTACAGGCATAAACCTCACAAACAATTGTGAACTGTGAGTTTACATGAAAAATATAGTTACAGGGCTTGAAACTACCTATCTGTATTTTATTTGACACACACACAAGGAATGGGAATACCCAGGGTTCCCAAAATCAAGAATTTCCTTTTTACATTTAGCAAAAAATGACTTTCCTGTAACCATCACTATCTGCAGAAGCTGAGCTTCTATTTTGAGACTGTCTACCAAAACACTGAGCTACAATTTTGTACTCCCATGTACTGGGGGACATGTTAGGTGCATCAACGGGGTGGGGTGGGGAGAAATCTTCCAAAATAATGCTGATTGTTTTCCCTCCCAGAATGTTCCTTACCCCAAAACATGAAGGCTTATTGCTTTTCTTATTGCTTTGTCTCATATGGTGACAGGAAATGCAATGAAATGTCTGTCCTTCATGCCATAAAGAGGGCAGAGAGCAGGAGGTGTCCTCCACAGGGCATCTCACTACTCTCACTCACCCTTCACATGCAGGGAATTAAAGCACTTTCCCAATGAAGGACTTACAGGGTTGCCCTGCATGAGAAGTGAACATCAGCCACCTTTTCTTCCTCCTTTGCCCTTTGTACACACATTTCTGTCCCGCGTCCCTACTACCTTCCCGGCTTCCAGCGCCCAAGGGGCTAGACACCTCAGTCAAGTCCCCCATGACACCATAGGGCCTAGACGCTCCGACGCGGGCCGCCTCCTCTCCCACCCTCTCTTCTGCAAAAGACGACCCTTCCAACGCATGGATGATCCCAAGATTGCACCCCAGTGCCACGCCGTTGGCGAAGGAGCCAGAAGCAGGTCCCCGCCGTCATTCTGAGTGTCTTCTCGGGTTCTGCCCTCCACTCTCCCCCCTCAACACCACTTCCAGGCCCAGTGAAGGAGGCCCGTGAAGAAGCCGAGGAGAGGCTTGAAGGAGAGGTGGTGCCGTGCCTGATCCCCGTCAAGACCGGTCTGTCCGGCATTGGCTGGGAAAGGAGTAAAAATGCTGCCTTTCCCTCCCCTCCACCACCCCCGGCGGCCTAACCTGGCCTTGGCCGAGCGCTCGTAGCTCCATCCCGGGCCGGCGCCCAGCGGATCCCCGAAGCCGGCGCTGGGGTAGTTCCTATCCATGGGGAGGGGGCGCCGGGGAGCGGGCGCACGGGGCCAGCCGCGTTGTGTCGGTCCGTTCCTCGGCTCAGTTGGGGGGGCCCTGCGCCTCCTCCCGCAGCAACGGTCGAGGGGGGGTGCGATCGGGGAGGAGATCGGGGACAACTGTCCCTCCTCCTCCTCTTCCCCCCCCCTCGGCCGCTGTGCTCCCCCGGTCGGCCTTGGCTCAAGCCGCGGACTGGCGCTAGCGCTCGGGCGGCTGGAGGAGGAGGAGGAGGCAGCGGCGGTGGACGCGAGCCTCTGGGAGATAGCTCACGCTGCAGCCATGTTCGTTGGGCGTCTATCTCCGCTCCGTTTCCTCCCACAATCCCATGCTGGGGATAGGAGGAGGAGGAGGGAACGAGCCAGCGATGGAGGGATGGTGGACAAACGGAGGGGCAGCGGAAGGAAGGAAAAGCCAGCAAAGTAGAAAAAGAAATGCAGTGGCAGAGAAAGATGCAGGAAATGAATCGTGGAGAAGGGAAGGAAGTGAGCAAGAGAAGAAGTGAAGAATGGATGATGGGTGGATGGACGGGTGGCTTGGGCAAGAAGAGGGGAAAAACACAAAGGAGTGCGCAGAGAGATGGGTGGCAGGAATGAGGCCTGACAACTCGACCTCATAGGGTGGAGGAGTAAGGGTGGGAGAGAGGAGAGAGAGAGTTTGAATTATATGTACACACTAAAAGTGCATCCTTTTTTGTTTAGAAGATTAATAGTGTACTGTGTATACATGCTCACACTGAAATATATTAAATGTGGGTTGGACTAAGTTATACATTACTCATGGTGCATCACATTAAGCCATAAATGATGGTTGATAAGCCACAATTGCTAGGGTTGCACAATTCAGTAAGCCACAAAGTGCATTTAGGCTTAGCACAGTCATAATAAAAGGACAATATCCATGCCCTATGTGGTTTTGTTGAGGATTTTTAGAGTTAGAGGTGGGTGGTTCGTTACCTTTCTCTACTGTGAAGTTATCAGGAAAAAGTCTGAGCCCAGTGGATCCAATTCAAAGTTGTTTATAATAAACAAAGTACAAAAATAATAAAATAAGTTAAAAGGTGCTTCAGTATTCAATGTCCATTTGTTCCTTGTTAGAGTCTTTCTTTTCTTCCTTGTGTCAGTCACCTGTGTGACTGGAGTCCCACAGATCCTCCTCGTGGCTTGAGGCAGGATCCTTCCAGCTGCATGATCCCAAGCAGCTGGAACTTAAGTAGTCCAGAGTCAGGTGAGGTGGAGCTTGGCAAAGCCCGGGAAAATCCTCAATCACAGCTGTGCTGTGATTGGTCCATCCAGTTCTTTTGTTTACCTGAGGAGGGGGCCAGGAGAAAGAGCACAGCCACGTCATGGAAAATTCCTTTTCCACAGGTTTTTTAATACAATCCTGGCTTCTGGATGCAATTGTAAGGACCATTGTAATGACCATCTAAGTTTTATTTCTAAATTTACAAACTGAATGCAGAATCAGACCATGAGATTTAATATAGAGCAAATTACTTGAATCCACTTCCTTTTAAAGGGGAATTGGTTTTAAGGCTTGTTGAAAGAAATATCCTTCTGGGTTCAGTTCCAAGTGGGGGAAAAAGACACTGGAAACATGGAGGCTGCTTGGAAAGTTTAATGGTGAACATGACCACATGGTCTGGAGCTCCAGAGAAAGATGATCACATACTTCAACGTGAGATCAAGAAAAAAAAAAAAGGGCTGAGGTGCTGAGAGTGCCTGGGTTTTATACCCTCTGCTGGGATTTGAATTGGAGCTTGTATTCTAATTGGTTATCAGACTCCCATGAGGGGCAACCCTGTAGGCTGTCCTGAGTTCCAGGCTTGGTTGACCCTTGCTGGATGATTTATGCCCTTAAAAGGGCTTTTGGCAATTGCTATAGCTTTACCTGAAGACCTTTCTTATGTAAAGTATTCTGGCCCAGGCCTTAATGGCCCACCCATTAACAAAGGTGAAGGGTGAGATTCTGCTTCTGGGTTTCTACTCTTTTTAGAGTAAATATTCTGCCTTTTTAAATATTTACTAGAATATGTCATTTTTCTAGGAGTGGGGTGGGTGCTAACTTCTTACAGGCTCATGGATTAAAAACCTGTCAGCTACAGTTTCAGTCCAGAGGTCATTTAAAAAATTTTAGCCTGGAATAAAACAACCTTAAAATTCAACAGAGCCACTTTTAGCAGAGACTTTAAATAACTTGTACTTTTTTTTTTACTGGCCACAACAAAATGATTGCTCTTTGAATTCATGCCTCAAGTAAAAGTGCTCAACAAAGAAAGGCTCCAAGCCTTGTTAACTGGATACAATGGGACAACCTTCCAGCAAAAGGATATTCTGGATCACTTATACTGTAACTACAAAGGAGTGGTTTTATTTATGCTTCTACGTTAATTAGAATTATACAATTTGTATAGAAGTGAGCGCAGTGGTGGCCTAGAAATGGAGCTCTCACCTCACAATCAAGAGTCAGAGTTCCTAGCTAGCGGGAGATATTTCTCTCTCTGGGCAAAAAGAGAAAATATCTGCTGCGACCTCCACATAGGCGTCAGGAAGGGCATCCGGCCAGTAAACACTCTCCATTCAGTTGCCCCAACCAACCTGATGCAAAGGATTATAGGGTCGTTAAAAGAAAAAAAATACAATTAGTATAGAAGCATTCACCTTTTGTACCTCATGGTCTACAGTAGATAGATTATTCTATTGTTCTAGTTCAAATTGTGTGTTTAGAGCTCCCTTCATGCAGGAATTAGGATTGTACAATCAATCAATCAGAATAGAGCTGGAAGGGACCTTGGAGGTCTTCTAGTCCAACCCCCTGCTAAAGCAGGAGACCCTATACCATTTCAGACAAATGACTGTCCAGTCCCTTCTTAAACTCGTTTGTTGATTAGGGCTAGTTTCCAGATGTCTGGTAGGTGTGATGTGACATTCCAGGCCTTGGTTTGGCTCCGAGTTTGAGGTCTGGCTATGTGTTTATAGCGTGTGTCAGTTTGCTTAGTTTGGGGAGGATGTAGCAGCTGGTGTTGCAGCCATGGTCTGGTTTCTGGACGGTGGTTGCCTTTTGTCTGTGGGGTGGGCTTGGGTTTGAGTCTGGTGAGGGAGATTGGTGGTGGCATCATGTGTTATTTTGGGTCCGGTGTTGGTTTTCGTGCCTGGGACTCATTTGAGTAATTAGGGAAGCCATCGAAATAGAGAAACACCCCCATAACATGAATAAGCGGGATGATACTTCCGCCTACCAGACATCTGGAAACTAGCCCTAATCAACAAATGAGTCCCAGCCACAAAAACCAACACGGACCCAAAATAACACATGATGCCACCACCAATCTCCTTCACCAGACTCAAACCCAAGCCCACGCCACAGATGAAAGGCAACCACCATCCAGAAACCAGACCATGGCTGCAACACCAGCTGCTACACCCCTCCAACCCCCAAACTAAGCAAACTGACACGCTATAAACACATAGCCAGACCTCAAACTCGGAGCCAAACCAAGGCCCAGAATGCCACATCACAGCCTTCCACCCAGGATACTACATCACAGAACTCAGGAGATCACAACACAAAACATCAGGAGGTTGCAGCACAGACAACGACCCAGGAGATTACAGCACCACACCCAGGACGTCACAACAATAGAACTCAGAAGGTCATCACACAGCCCATTACCCAGGTCGTTACAACACAAAAGGCTGAGAGACACACAACCAGCACCTCAGCCACACAGGGTCTCAGGAAAAAGCCATCCAATCTGCATACATCAACTCCACAAACCAATCAAAAAGTAACAACACATCCAACTCTAGAGTTTAAAAGGGAAAAACAGCCACGATCACACACTTCTCCCAGGAGAACGAAGCTGAAGACACCAGCCTGAAGATGACGGATGAGATTTCGTCGAAACGTTGCCAAGGTATTCTCAATCTTACAGGACAAGACCGAATACACCAAGACCTACATACCTTTACCGTGAAAATCTGAAAACAAATATATATATATATATATATATATATATAATTTTTTAACAACAAACAAACATGAACATAAATGCAAAACATAAAACCTTCTTTCCATTGTACAGTTTGTCGGTCGGTACAAATCTTCTTGTGCACAATATCAACAATCCTTCCCTTCTAAATACATTATTAAGATTTATATTACATAAATATGCATATTGTATCATATTATTATTAACTACTTATTGGATTTTACTTAACTATATCATCCTTTTCGAGCAAATTTCAGTTTGTTGTTTTTTAAAAATCACAATTCATAATATTCATTTCATTATAATCCATTGTAACATATTACATTGTCTTATCTTTACTCTATCATATTTATATTGTATTATATCTTATTTCCCTACTTTCTTTTCTAACCATTGATAAAATAAATCCCAAATTTTATAATGCTTTTTATCTTCTTGCTCTCTAATTGCTAATGTCAATTTACTCATTTCTGCACATTCCATTATTTTCATAATCACCTCCTCTTCTATTGGTATTTTCCCACTTCTCCAGTTTTTAGCAAATACAATTCTAGCTGCTGTCAAAACATAATCATATGTCAATTCTTTACTGTATCCTTCAGGTAAGATACCCAATAAAAATATTTCTGATTTCAAGTGTATATGTTGTTTTGTCATTTTTTCCAGCCATGTATGAATTTTAGTCCAGTATCTCTTGGCTTCCACACACATCCACCACATGTGGTAATAAGTTCCAGGTATCTGATGACACTTCCAACATTTCTCCGATTTATTATTGAACATCTTTGCTATCCTTGCTGGGGGTAGATGCCACCTGTAAAACATCTTATACAAATTCTCTTTATATGCTGTTGACATTGTTATTTTATAGTTTTGAGACCATAGTTTGTGCCATTTTTCTAAATCTATCCCATATCCAAAATTTTTCCCCCAGGCAATCATTGTTTCTTTAACTTGTTCTTCTTCTAGTTTAACTCCAATAAATATCCATATAATTTTTTTTAAAATTACATTTATATGCCACCCTTCTCCGAAGACTCAGGGCGGCTTACAATTTTTGGGGATACAACCCAATGTGCTCAGCAATAACCTTCATTCCATTGTATATGCCTGCTTATTACTAAGTGGCATTTTTACAAGGTCAGCTTATTGCCCCCAACAATCTTGGGTCCTCATTTTACCTACCCCAAGAGGATGGAAGGCTGAGTCAACCTTGAGCCTGGTGGGATTCGAGCCTACAATAATTGTAGGCAGCTGGATCTTAAGTCCAGGCATTTAACAGCCTGAGCCACCAAGGCCCAGTGATTGTTTAATCACCTTCTCATCAGTACCTGTCAAAATTCCATCTAATTCAGTTAATTCATTATAAAATCCTTCTATCCTACGATCTTTATCGTATCTAGAATGTATTTGCACATATGAATACCAGTTCAACTGTATTCCTTGTTCTTCTAATTCTTGTTTAGATTTGAGCTCGCCCTCTTCATTTAATATTTCATTGTATCTTACTGTTCTATTCCATAAACAATTGGATATGCAAATGCCTTTATAGCTGACAACCAGACTAGTATTTTCATGTAATGTTGTTTCCTTACTTTCTCCCATATTGATAATAAAGCATCACAAATATGTCTCCTAAAATACCCATGTGCTTTACTTTCCTTATACCATAGGAAGGCATGCCATCCCAATAATAAATCATGACCTTCTAATGTTAACAGTAATATTTCTTAAAAGAATCCATTCTTTTACCCACATCAATGTTGCCGCCTGGTAATATAGTTCCCAATTGGGTAAACCAAAACCACCTCTTAATCTAATGTCTTATAACAACTTTAATGCTTGCCTTTTTCCCCTGCCATATATATTTCAAAATTATTTTATTTAAGTCTTCAAAATATTCTTTCCCTAATTTAATTGGAATTGTCTGAAACAAATATAAAATCCTTGGTAGTATATTCATCTTAATTGTAGATATTCTCCCTATTAGAGATAGCTGTAAGTTTTCCCATTTTTTCAAATCTGTCGCAATCTGTTGTTTGAGTTTATGATAGTTATTTTCTTTGAGTGTTCCACATCTTGCAGTCAGTTGTATTCCTAAGTATTTGACTTTTTTTGCAATCTGGATGTTCAATCTCTCCATCAATTCCTGTTGTGGTTAACCGGCAGCAGGTGCAGATGGCTGAGGAGAGCGATGACTCTGATGAGGGGCCAGGACCATCAGGGAGTGGACTTCTGCCTTCAGGGATTGTGGGGGCTGGCAGCAGTGACGAGGAGGTTCCCGGGGAGCCTGTGCCAAATGCACATGAGCGCAGGATGATTCATAGAAGAGAACAGCTGGAGCAGCACAGGCGACTCGGGAGTAAGGATGCAACATAATGGCCCCTCCCTCCAGGGAATATAAGCCTGGTTTCAAAAGGTTTTTGCTTTTGCAGACTCAGCATTGTGTGTGGAGACTCCAGCTTATCTGAAGAATTCTGTCAAGGCTTTTCTGGTTGGACTAATTGGCTGCAAGCCATCTTTTATCTACAAAGAAGTTATTTGTAGATTAAAGCTGAGAAGGTTTGAGTTGCTGCGTTTGTTTGAGATTTTCTTGCTGGTAACAGTTGGGTCAGAACAATTCCTTCTTTTGTTTTTCCACCATATTTTTAAACTAAAATCTTAGTTTTATCTTCGTTTATTTTCAATCCTGCTACTTGTCCATATTCTTCAATCTTCTCTATTAGTCTAGGCACTGTTTTTAGTGGTTTCTCTAATATAAAAACCAGATTGTCTGCAAATGCTTGTAGCTTATATTCCTCTTTTTTATTTTCATCCCTTTTATTTCACTATCATCTCTTAATGCTTATGTTTAATACTTCAAGGGTCAAAACAAACAGCAAGGGCAACAGTGGACATCCTTGCCTAGTTCCTTTTCTAATATTGATGTTATCTGTTAGATCTCAATTTATCATCACTTTGGCAGATAGCTTATGGTATATTGCCTTTATAGCTTCAACAAATTTTCCACCAAATCCCATTTGTTCCATTTCATAAATTGCCAGTTTACATTATCAAAAGCTTTTTGTGCGTCTAAAAACACTAAGGCCATTTGTTTCTCAGAGTGTGTTTCATAATATTCCAAAGTGTTCAAAATTATTCTCAAATTGTCCTTAATTTGCCTCTTTGGCAGAAATCCATTTTGATCAGCATGTATGAAATTATTCAGATATATCTTGAGTCTTTCTGCCATTATTGAAGCAAAAGTTTTGTAATCTGAATTCAACAGGGAAATGGGTCTGTAGTTTTTAATTTGTTGCAGGTCAGTATCCTCTTTTGGTATTAGGGTAATGTACACCTCTGTCCGTGATTTGGGTATTTTAGTTTCAGACAAGACTTCATTCATCACATCTAGCATTGGAATGCTTAAAGATTCCTGTAAGGTTTTATAAAATTCCACTGGCAGGCCATCTGGTCCCGGTGCCTTTCCAGTATTTTGTCTCTTTAACGCCTCAGTTAATTTCATCATTGTTATTTTCCCTTCTAACATTGTCTTAATCTCCTCAGATATCTGAGATAACTTCGCTTTTTATAAATATTGTTTCACTTTTTCTTCATCAATGTTCTCTTGATTATATAATTTTTCATAATTTTGTATTATCTTTTTCTTTTTGTCATTTCCATTACATGCCCTTCCTTGATCATCTATTAGTTGCATTATCTTTTTCATTTCTCTCTCTTTTTTCAGCTTGTATGCCAACCATCTGCCTGGTTTATTTGCGTTTTCGAAAAAGTTTTGTTTAGCACTCCTAATTTTTTGGGCTAACTCTTCTTTTTCCATCAACCCCATTTTATGTTTAATTATGTCCATTTGATTTTTAATAATTCTTTTTTTGTGGATATTTTTGTAAGCCCTTCTCAAGTTCCCTGTAGTCCTCCTCTAACCTCTGTTGTATTAGTTTCTTCTTGATATTTTTCCCTTGTATAGTCTGTTATCAAACCTCTGGCAAAGGCCTTCATGGTATCCCATATGTTTGGCATATCTTTCGCCTACTGCTCCTTCCTCACATGTTGCTTCTTCTTGGATTATTTTATCTCTTGCTTCAACCATTTCTTCTTGAATTTTGATTGTTTCCTCTTCTCACAATTTCTCATCCGCTTTCCCTCTAAAATATTCTCCATAAAATAGTTCTGCTTTCTCTACTGAATCTATTCTATGTCTTTGCTCCTGCCAGGTGAACATAAGACCTTCAGGAAACAGCCATCTATAATTCACACCCTTCTAAATTAAATTTTTTGTCAAGAATTGATACTCTCTTCTTATTTCCCTCACTTTCCTTGGTACTTGTTTTAGGACCACAATCTCCTTGTCTTTATATTTCAGTGGTTCATCTCTTGAGCTTTGTAGAATTTGTGTTTTAATTACCTTTTTAGTAAATCTTACATGGACTTCTCTGGGTAATTTATTTCTCATTGCATATCTTGTGAATACTCGATATACCTCATCTATGCCATCCATCATTTTCTCTTTGGATATCTTCAAGGCGTTTGCCAGCATTTCTATCATTATTTCAGCAAGGTTTTTTCCCTTTTCTTCTTCTATATTTTGGAATCTAAGATAAAAATCTGCCCTGTCCAACTCCCAGCCCAACATCCCACTTCCTCTGTTGTGTTCGACAACAGTCTATTATCAATTGCACCAATTTTCTTGTCTCTCTGATCGCCTTTCTCTTCTATTTCTTGAAATCTTTCCTCATATTTCATCATCATTTGTTGTATGTTCTCCACTTTATCATCTGTTTTCTCTGTTCTGTCTGCTATTTTTTGTACTACATGCATTACCATTTGTAATGTAACCTCTTCTTTTTCCTTTCCCTGTTGCAACATCGTTTGTATTGAACGCTGTCCCGTGAGTGGGGAGGATGAGGTGGGTATTGATGAGCCTGTAGTCCTCTTCATTTCAAGTTAGATATAATTCTAATCAACAACCCCCAAATACAATCTTCAGGTTCTTCTTTACCTTAATCCAATTAAAAGTGGAGATGTGGATCCAAATTAATCTCCAATACTGAACACTTCAACAAGAGAATAATCAGGGAAGCCATTGAAATAGAGAAACACCCCCATAACATGAATAAACGGGACGATACCTCCCGCCTACCATACATCTGGCAACTAGCCCTTATCAACAAGTGAGTCCCAGCCATGAAAACCAACACCGGACCCAAAACAACACATGACACCACCACCAATCTCCCTCACCAGACTCAAACCCAAACCCATCCCATAAACGAAAGACAACCACCATCCAGAAACCAGACCACGGCTGCATCACCAGCTGCTATACCCTCCAACCCCCAAACTAAGCAAACTGACACACACCATGAACACATAGCCAGACCTCAAACTCGGAGCCAAACCAAAGCCTGGAACATTACATCACAGCCATCCGCTCAGGATATCACATCACGGAACTCAGGAGGTTATACCACAAAACCTCAGGATGTTACAACACAGCCAACGACCCAGGAGATTACAGCACAAGACCCAGGATGTCACAACAATAGAACTCAGAAGGTCATCACACAGCCCATTACCCTGGTCGTTACAACACAAAAGGCTGAGAGAAACACAGCCAGTACCTCAGCCACTCAGGGTCTTACGAAAAAGTCAACCATTCTGCAAACATCAACTCCATCAACCAATCAAGAAGTAACAACACAGCCAACCAACCCGCTTACAACAGAGCCAGCACACCACACCTCCCCACCAGTATTTATAGAGAGACGGCAGCTCCAATCACACTTTGCTCGCACAAGCACAAAGCTGAAAGCACCAGCCTGAAGATGGCAAGTGGGACCTCGTTGAAACGTCGCCATGATACTCTCAATCTTACACAGGAAAAGACCTGAACACACCAAGACCTGCCTATATATGTATGTATGTATGTATGTATGTATGTATGTGTGTGTGTGTGTAAAAGGTGCAATAAAAAATAAGTAATAAAAATAAAAATGAAAATAAAATTAATCCATAGAGCGGTCCAAGGAACCAGGAAAGGAACACAAAATTAGTCCAAAATTAATCCATCAATATTTAAAAATGAAAATATGGGAATGGAGAAAGAAAAGAAAAGAAAAGAGAGACAAAAAGAAAAAACCCAAAATGTGGTTCAAAAAGATAAGGATGAAGAAAAAAAAGAATGTTCAATGATGGAGTCGAGGCCTAGTTAAAAATAAAACCAAGCAAACCAGAAAAGTCCGGTCATTTGCAGCTGTCAGCAAAATATAAAAAAGAAAAGAAAAGAAATAGCAAAGGCTTTATTTTTTTAAACTTCTGTCACAGAGCAAACCTCTGCCACCGTATACTGTCCAAGGCTTGCTGTAAACAAATTTCAGCAATATCAATTCAAGGTCACCATAAACTCTTTCCTCTCACCTCCAATCTCCAGCCATTGAAGTTATTTTACAAGAGGAATACATGTATAAACATTCCTTCAATGCTCTTCTCTAAATATAGATAATCTAGCTGAAGAGTTCCCACAACTTCTATTTCATGAAATAAAATAAAATAAAAAGCCTCTAGGTGGCAGTGTTGCTTTATTTGCTCAGCCTTCGCTACTATTTTACAAAATGACCAAAGCAGGAAAGTGAAAGTTTAGAATTCCCTTTCAGAGAAAAACAAAGGAAATTAACAAAAGAAAAAAACAAATTCCCTTTTTATAACCAATATTAAGTTTAGTTCTTCAATACTTATGAAATAAAAATGTCCAGTCCAGTTGAAGTAAAAAATAAAATCCTTCTGTATGCTATATCACTTTTTTAAAAAACCAAATCAATTTGACATCGGGCTTATTTTCACCGCTGTCCCTCTTTTTGTCTTCAATGCTTTTCTTTCCCCCTTAGGGTGGTCTCAGTCCCAAAAATAAATTGATTAAATCTCACCCAGAGCTGACACACTTTCTTTTCT
The DNA here is from genome assembly GCA_009733165.1 of Naja naja. Classification (NCBI taxonomy): domain Eukaryota; kingdom Metazoa; phylum Chordata; class Lepidosauria; order Squamata; family Elapidae; genus Naja; species Naja naja. The sequence continues at coordinate 28,836 of SOZL01001478.1, forward strand.
TCTTCCTTCCAGAGCTGTCCCAACTTTCAGCAGCTTTAATGGCTGCTTCCACCACAGCCGGTTTGAAAAGCTTCTCCTGAATCAACCAGGGACTTTGCAGTGTCCCTGGGATCGACAGGACATGCTCTTCTTGTTCACCATCTCTTTGGGATGGTTTAGGTCCTGCTGGACCATCCAGCTGTGGGGATATCGGCATCGGTCCTGGATCCCTGAGATCCTCCATCCGTCTCATTGTGACGTCAACCCCGCCCTTCCCTCCTCTACATTTTGGATGACAAAGTTATCAGCTAGGTTGGTTAGGAATCTGATCTCCCACTTGCTGCAGAGTTTGTCTTCCAGTTGATGTCAGAGTAGTTAAAGTCTCCCATTACTACTTTTTTCTGGCTCAATAGTAGTAACTGCAAGAGAGATTTAGGAGTTCTAGTAGACAACCACTTAAATATGAGCCAGCAGTGTGCTGCAGTTGCCAAAACAATGCAGTTCTAGGCTACATTAACAGAGGGATAGAATCAAGACCAGGTGAAATTTTAGTACCACTTTATGATTCCTCCTTGGTAAGACCACAACTGGAGTGCTGCATCCAGTTTTTGTTGCCACAATATAAAAAAGATTTTGAGACTCTAGAAAGTGAATATATTTCAACGTATTATCTTCATGACAATCACCCTATTCTGCTTGTGCCAATCATCATATTATTTAAATATACTTAATCGTACCATCTTTCATAGAATATTATCCATCATATTTCATTTTTCAAATTAATAGACTTCTAATACTAATACCATTGGTTATGTCAAATTAAAGTCTTTCATGATATGCTTATTCAATTTATAATCCCTCAATATTTAATTATTCTATCCTACAATGTATTATTTTCATAGCAATCACCATATTCTACATATCATGCATTTTAATAGAAATAAAATATTGATCATATTTATTACCTTTAACATACACACATACTACGATCGTTAAATATAATTTCCCCTCTTATTAGTACTTCCCCTTGATATATAAAAATGTGTATTTTATTAATCCCCCTTTCTCTAAATCCCCTCTCTCTATTCTTTTTGTTGTTGTGCCATTGTTATATTAATTAAATTCCCTTTTCTAACCTTCATCTCTTATTTGCCTTGAAGCTTTAATTATTCATTTTTTAGCTTGTCTCTCATATTCCTCTCTTGGGTCTTTGCAGGGGTGGGATTCTACCGGTTCTGACCCCTTGTTAACTTTCTAAGCAGTTTGGAGAACCGGTAGTTAGAAGAAATCTTTTGTTTTTTTCCACCCTTATTACATTATTGGCAGTATGCCTAGACTTACTGTCTCCGAAGGAGGGGTTTTTTTTCTTGATACTTTCTTGATACTTTCTTAAAGGGGAAGGGTTGTTTTAAGCTTTTTACATTGCTGTTGGGAGGAAATACTCTCCTGGAAATACTTCTTGGCTAACTAGAAAGATTGACATTCAAATGTGAGTTTACATATTCTGAGTTTTGGTCTAAAACTGGTTTTTGGTGAAGTTTCATTCTGTGCTTGGTGATGTTTAATCCTGTGTTTATTGATGGGATAATTTTCCCTATTCAGCTTTGTTTGGAAGGAAAAAAATTAATCTCTGTTACTGAAAAGAAACTGGGTTGAGAAATCTGGCTAGTTCCTGTGTCTATTTGTTCTGGTAACTGGTTTAACAAGCAACAGCTACTGTTGTGATTTAATTATTTGTATTATGTTTGAATTTTTTCCTGCCTCATGTTTTCTTTTTCTAACTGGGGAGGGGGTCTTCCTTCACTGCTTTAGTGGTATCTGGCACTGTCCTTTTGGGGTGTACTTCCAAGAGGCAGGATGCATGCTTGGCACTGATTTTTTTACTGCCTTTCTGAGGGGCAGGTGACCTTTCCTTAAACATGGATGATTTCCTTAGGATATCTTGTGAGGTGAGTGAGACCAGCTGGTATCTTTAAGTGGTGCAAATTGATCTAGGAATTGCTTCTCCTGGGTGTGCTCTTTCTGGAGATCTTAAATGATCTCTCTGCTAAAGGGTTTCACTTTATGAGCAAGAGTTGGCTGCTGATAGTTATCATTGCATTTTAACTATTTTAATTCCTCAAGGTGCTCTGGCACTCTGCCTGATTTGTAACTCCAGCTTGCAGGTATTTTTAATCTAATGATTGGTATTTAGGGCAGCTTTTTGCAAGCAAAGAAGCTTTTTGTATTTTTGTACAGGTAATCCTTGACTTACAACAGTTCATTTAGTGACCATTCAAAGTTACAATGACACTGAAAAAAGTGACTTATGACTGTGTTTCACACTTACGACCGTTGCAGCATCCCCACTGTCATGAGAGGCCAGGTGAAGAGAAGCGCCCCTTGACGTGAGTCCCACCTAGTTATATGACCACCAAGCCACGCCCACCAACTAAGCCACACTCACAGAACTGGTTGTTAGAAAATTTGAATCCCACCCCTGGGTCTTTGTTTCTATCTACTTCTACATCTTGGCTACTCATTTTAAGTTGTTCTCCCTTCTCTTCCCTTTTCCATTGTCTAATTTTCAGAATATCTGCTCTTGCCCCTGTCTCTCTCCCATAAAAATATTCCTGTTTCCCCAATTTCTTTTTTATTTTCCTTAAGGTCTGCTCCACTAAGCTTATATCATCCGTCCCTATTGTTTTTATTATTGTCTCTTTTTTTTCCTCTTGTCCTACTTGTTTTGGGTGTTCCATGTTTTCATCTCCTCTTTCAGTTGACTCCTCCTCTTCCTGGGTGTCTTGAACACTCACTGTCTTTTGTATTGTATTTCCTAGCTTTTCATCTATGTTCTCCAATCGTTCCATAATTTTCTGGCAATGTCTTGTCAGTGTCTCCCTTGTATTTTGAATTGCTGACGCCACCTCTTCCCAAATTTCAGTCCATTCTTGATGAAGCATTTTGTTGACTTTTATTGAATCCCTCTTTTATCCAATAGTCCAAAAATCATATGTTCAAATCTACAAAAACGTCTCTAACAGTTCAATGTTCTTGTTTCTTTATCCCCAATTTAGTCTGCCTGTACCTCTGAAACGCACCTTAAATCTTCCAGCACCTCCTTAGGTCCTTCTATAAATCCAATCTTATTTTGTAATCCTCAGGGGTCTTTTCAGCAGTATTTTCTTTCCTTCTGCGTTTAATTCTCCAATAAAGAGTTTTGGGAATATACTATTCATCCTTTCATCAGCAGGTGGTGCTCTTTATTTAAATTTCAATATTAAGCCATTTTCCCCATTTTTCCATGATATAAAAATAATGTTAATTTTTGGGTAAATACTTCCAGTGTTTCAAAATGCCTGTCCAGTAAAATGCCTGTCCAGTTTAGAAGTCCAATTTTATATATTTTTAGCAATTTTTTCCTGTCTTTTTCCCTCTAGTTCGTCCTACAGTTTTAATATTTTTTCAATGTGCCAGGTCACTGCTAGGTTAAAGATAATTGTGAATCCTTTTTCAGATCTTTTTGGGGTCTAAAGATTTGAATAAAAAAAATCTTCTCATCCAGTTCCAAACACTGTTCACCAACTTCTCTCCAGCACTATTCTTAGATGTTCCACAGCTGTCCCAACTTCATGGTGACTATCTTGGCCGTCTCTTCTCTTTGTCATGGCCTAGAGGAAAAAAGCACTGGGATTCAACAGGAGATTGCGATCTCTCCTGTGGCCTCACAGAGCGCCCCTCCTTAGTTTTGCCTCCCCTTCCTTCCAGGGAGGCTTAGGCTCCTATTGGAGCCCACAGACAAGGAGAAGCCAGAGCAGGAATGGAGAAATCTGTTTCACTGCATCTGGTATCGTAGCGACATCATCCGGAAGTCCTACATTTACATTTCCAACATTCATTTGAGATACTTTTATACATTCTTGACAATTTATCTGGCATTAAATACCAACGACACATCATCTTATAAAATTTTTCTTTTAAGTTATAGCTTAATGTAAACTTTAAACCTTTATTCCACATATTCTCCCACTGTTCAAGCATTGCATTATATCCAAAGTTCCTTGCCCACTGAATCATACAATGCTTTACTTGTTCATTTTCCAGATTTAAATTCAATAACATTTTATAGACTTCAGCAATAATATGTTCATCACTATCACACAGTAGAGTTTCCTATTTATTTTTAACAGGGTTAAACCCATAATTCTTTTTATCTAAATCTTTCTTTCAGTTGTAGATATGTAAACCAATGACAAACATGACCTTCGGATTCTAGCTCCTCCTTAGATTTGAGGGTAGGGTCACCCAAGTTAAAATATATTATTTTGCCATAAGTCTACCAGTTCGGCCTTGTCACCATTTCTTTTCTTTAAAAAAGCTTCCTGTAGGGAAACCCAAAGAGGCACCTTTGTGGAAATCCGTGTTTTATATCTATTCCAAACTCTCAAAATAGCACGTCTGACAAAATGGTTGTTGAAGTCAACATTTACTTTAACTTTATCATACCATAGGTAACTGTGCCAACCAAATCTTAATTCATGGCTTTCTAAGTCCAGTAGCCTCTTATTCTGAAGGTTCACCCATTCTTTTAGCCAGACCAAACAGCAGGCATAAAAATACAATTTGCATTATGATTGCTCTGGGGTGGGGTGGGAGTGAGGACTTTGCATTATGATTGCTCATAAGTAAGAACCAGTAAAAGAGGAATGGAAAAATCCCTATCTGTAGATCAGCGTTTCTCAGTCTTGGCAAGTTTAAGATGGGTGAACTTCATGCTGCCTGGAGAATTCAGGGAATTGAAGTCCATGCACCTTAAAGCTGCCAAAGTTGAGAAGCCTGGGTCTAGACTAGAGCTTAGGATTTTCCATTCCTGTTTTATTTAGAGTTTGGTGCAATTAAATAAATCAGTTGTGGTTTCCTTAACAAATAGTGATTAAAGCGATATGAACCATTACTGGACTTCTTGTGAGAAAGTGAAATTAAAAGTTGATCTGGGGCTTTGATGATTAGATATGGGGTTATGGAAATAATGTAGACAAATGTTAATCTTAGAGTAAGAGTTTGATATATTTTTTACTTATATCTGTACCAAAGAAAGTTGGAAGTTGTTCTTTTTTGGTTTTCCTTCTTTTCTTCTTTCTTTCTTACACTTTCACTCTTTTTCTCTCCCGAGCCTTTTCTTTTTTCAAATCTGTTTTTTATTTGTTTATCCCTTAGCTTTGTTTTTTTTTTAATGTATGAAGGATCAAAGACTCAGCCATTATAATTGTACATTCCTTATTTACAGAAATCCTATCAAAATTTAGAATGAAGTGTTTATTGATAGAAGAGAATATTTGTAGCTCAGGGTTGAACTGTGTGGTCCTTGGTGCTCTCTGAGCTTGATGGTTTTCTTGCAGATGTTTCATTACCAAACTGGGTAACATCAGTACTAGAAGGGAGTGGAGTTTGCTCTTATTTTCATATACTAGTGGCTTACCCTGTCAGTGTTGATCAGTTGCTTCACAAAAAGTGTTTTGATTGGTGCCAGGTCTCTACAGCCTCAGGCAGAGAAGGGCTATTCTGCACCCCTCCCTCAAATGTTCTTTAAAATGCAGAGTTTCCCAGCATTACTTTAGGAACCTCCAACATGCAAACTGTGGTTACTCATCCTAAAATGAATCCTCTTTATCTGGAACTTCAAAATTTGCTATTTGCTGGGAAGATGTGTAGCTAAAAGTCAGTCTACATTTAATGTACATCTGACTTTGGGGATATTTCTTCATAACCAAACAAAAGTGTATTTTCTGTGCTCGCTGGATCTGGATGTCACAAACAAAGCCCACATTTTGTAATTAATCCCCATGCCCCATTTTGCTAGCAGAGTGCTGCAGGAGGCAGAGTGCTGTCATGCCCACCCTGGCCATGCCCACCCTGGCCATGCCCATCCTGGCCACCCCCTGGGGCATCCCCCCTGGCCCTCTGTGGTCAAACACAACCCTGATGAGGCTGTCAAGCCTTTCTCTGCTACCATTTTCAAAGGCTTAGAAAAATCCTCTTGCCGGGGAGTAAAAAATCTTCCAAAACATCCCTACTAATTAGAAGTGATAGACCGTGTTCTTCTTTGCTGTCAATGATGATAAAAATGAGACCTGGAAAGTAACCTAAAAACATTTTTTATTTATAAAATAAAGAAACCTACACGGAGCAAAATGTTTGCAACCTAATCTCCACCAAGGCATATAGAAAAGGAACAAAGGAAAAAGTAACGGAAGTTACAAAGGAAGTGAAGTAGAAACTTTGTGCACATGCGCAGTGGATCAAAATATCACAAGACTTTCTTATCTTATTACTATGGAGACAAGATAACACAGTGCTGGCTAGCAGACACCTGCTTGCTATAATATGAGCTTAGGAGCTTTAACAGACAAACCAAAAAAATTGCAGTGACATCCCCTTCTTTTGTCTGTTAAGCTAAAATCAGATAAGGCACATCTTCTCACGCAGATATTTGTGCTGCGCTGCTGGAAGTAGTTTGTTGAGCATGTCAGCAATCTGATCATGTGTGGACACATACTGTAATGTAACAAAACCTTGTTTAACTAATTGCTTTATGTTCTTATAACGAATGTCAATGTGTCTGGACCTAGAACCTGTGAAACGTGTTTCAGAAATATAAACCACAGATTCATTATCTTCCATCACAGTGATTGGCTGGATCGGGCGTGTCCAGATATCTGTGACTAAAGCATCAAAGCATGTTAGAGAATTACAAGCATCTGAAACACAAGCATATTTAGCTTCAGTAGATGAGCAAGAAATGAATTCTGTTTATGCACTTGCCAGTAAACAGGACACCCATTTAAGAACATCATATAACCTGAAGTACTTTTACGTGACTTCTTATCACTCAATCAGAATCTGCATAACAACATAATTCTGCATAATCAGTATGTCTTGGTTCTAACAACAACTTCATATTCTTAGTGTGCTTTAGATATCTCAACAACTTTGGTGGCTCAGGCTGTAAATGCCTGCTCTTAAGATCCAGCTGTCTACAACTACTGTAGGCTCGAATCCCACCAGGCTCAAGGTTGACTCAGCCTTCCAATCCTACTGTAGGCTCGAATCCCACCAGGCTCAAGGTTGACTCAGCCTTCCATCCTCTCGGGGTAGGTAAATTGAGGACCCAAGATTGTTGGGGGCAATTAGCTGACCTTGTAAAAATGCCGCTTAGTAATAAGCAGGCATATACAATGGAATGAAGGCTATTGCTGAGCACATTGGGTTGTGCTCCAAAAAATTGTAAGCCGCCCTGAGTCTTCGGAGAAGGGCGGCATATAAATGTAATTAAAAAAAAAAAAAAAACTTATCAAGGATAACACCCAACCATGAAACTGTTTTGCCCACCTACAAAAGATAACACTAAGTGCAATGTCGGGTCTGGTCCAACATACTAAAGTATCAAACAATGACCCACTGGACTGAACAATAAAGTGTTTGATCTCAAAAGCAGGACTTGGTTCATGTGCAGATTATGAAAATCTGTGTTGATAGGTAATGCTAGCCGTTTTAGCATCCTTCAGATTGCAATGATGCAACAGTTGTTATCTTTCTTCTTGTGAAAGATCCTAAACCCTCTGAGTGTTTTTTTTAATTACATTTATATGCTGGCCCTTCTCCGAGATCAGGTTGGCTTACAATTTTTGGGATACAACCCAGTGTGCTCAGCAATAGCCTTATTCCAGGTATATGCCTGCTTATTACTAAGCGGCATTTTTACAAAGTCAGCTAATTGCCCCCAACAATCTTGGTCTCAATTTACCTACCCCGAGAGGAGGAAGGCTGAGTCAACCTTGAGCCTGGTGGGATTCGAGCCTAAGCAGTTGTAGGCAGCTGGATCTTAAGTGCAGGCAATAAGCCTGAGCCACAAGCCATTTTGGTAATCTGAACACCCAAATAAGTGTTAATGTGTCCTAAAGATTTCAATGTAAAATATTTCTGCAAAGCTTTAGCAAAATTCTCACTCATTTGCTTATTTGGCCAAATATAAGCAATAGCATCAACATAAACAAGAATTATCTCATATCCATTTCCAGATCTTTTTGTGAACACGCATTCATCAGTTTCGGACTTAATAAAACCCATTGAATTTAGTTTGTCAGTAAGACATAAATACCACATTAAACCAGACTGTTTCAGACCGTAAAGACTTTTGTTTAGAAGCCAGGTATCCCCTTCTTGCTTCCGGAACCCTGGAGGACCTCTGACGTAAATGTCTTCATCCAGGTCAGCATTTAGATAAGCTGTTTCAACATCAAACTGGAACACTTCTAAACCAAGAATAGTTGCAGTAGCTAAAGCAATTTTTACACTCTCAGTCCGAACTGTCAGTGAGTAAGTATTTGTGTAGTCCTCAGGATAACGTTGCGTGAAACCCTGAGCTACAAGTGTGGCCTTGTATAATGACTCACCATTTGGCTTCTTCTGCTGTTTGCTGGAGGACTTGTAGGCATAAACACCTTGAGTTTCTTTAGACTGTCCATTTCAGCCTGCATTGCCTCATACCATTTATCTTGCTCTGAATCAGGAAGATGCTTAATTTGTGTGAACTTGTCAGGAGGCAGTGTAACAGCACAAACCAATGGTAAAGGTGCTTTTGTCAATTGCCATGAATATCGTTTGGAGGAATCCCTTCGTGGGTCTCCGGAACATCTTGGAACAAACTGTCCATTCTTCTGCCATTTCGTCCTCGTCTTCTTCATAGTCGCTAGCCTCAGCATCGGCGGCTCGGGAAGACGGAACATCTGGTTGAGAAGAACTAGTTGATGGAACATCCACCTGTGAATCTTGATCATCAGACTGTGTGGCATCATCTATAGCAGGGGTGGCGAACACGCGGCTCTCGAGCCGCATGCGGCTTCCGGCCAAAATGAATGCGGCTCTTTGCCTCTATATTATTATTATATTTATTATATTATATTATTTTGTATACTGTGGCTCTTTGCCACGTTTGAATTTTGTTATGCTGCTTCTGAGGAGGGATCTCTGAGGAGAGATTTCCGAAGCGCGAGTCCTCCCGCCCCCGGCTGCGCCATCCCGCCTCCCTCCTCGGAAACAACTGCACGAGCCAGCGAGCGTGGTGTGGCTCTCTGACTCGCACAGTTTAAAATTGCGGCTCTTTGAGTCAAACTTGTTCGCCACCCCTGATCTATAGGAAAATAAACCCCAGGATCATTGGAGTGAATCCTGGACCAGTCAGCATCTTCCTCAAAATTGAAGGACTGAGAAATCACAATTACATGTCTGGAGTCAATGAACATATTTATTTATTTATTTATTCGACTTGTATGCCGCCCTACTCCCTAAGGACTCAGGGCGGCGAACATTAAAACAGAAAAAATTTACAATAAAAGAGAATTAAACAAATAAACAAGCCGAATACAATTAAAAATTAAAATTAAAACCCACAACCGCCCACCCCCCCTGGGTCATTCCAGGCCGGCCTGTTGAAACAACCAAGTCTTCAGGTCCCGGCGGAAGGAGCGGAGGTCAGGGGCCAAACGGAGATCCACGGGGAGCTGATTCCAAAGGGCAGGCGCTCCCACAGAGAAGGCCCTAGCCCTGGGAGCCACCAGCCGACAAGGCCTGACCGACGGCACCCCGAGGAGGCCCCTCCTATGAGAGCGAACAGGGCGATCGGAAAGTGATGCTGGCAGGAGGCGTTCCCGCAAGTACCCTGGACCCAAGCCATTAGGGCTTTATAAGTTGTTACTAATACCTTGAAGGCGACCGGGAGGAGCACCGCAACCAATGCAAGCCGCGCAGGAGGGGTGTAACATGGGAGTATCGGGATACCCCCATCACAGCCGCGCGGCTGCATTCTGCACCAGCTGTAGCCTCCGGATCGTCCGCAAGGGAGCCCCATGTAAAGAGCATTGCAGTAGTCGATTCTAGAGGTGATGAGCGCATGAGTAACCGTTCGAAGGGCATCTCGTCCAAATAAGGGCGAAGCTGGCGAACCAGCCGAACCTGGGCAAAAGCCCCCCTGGCCACAGCTCCCACATGCTCCTCCAAACCGAGCTGTGAATCCAGGAGGACACCCAGGTTTCTCGCCCTATCCACGGGGCAACACCTCTCCCCCATGACCAAAGATGGTACATCCAATAAAGACCGAGATGCCGTAAGAACAGCCACTCAGTCTTGGTGGGGTTGAGCTGGAACCTGTTACTGCCCATCCAGACCCGTACCGCCTCCAGGCACCGGGACATCACGGAGAGAGCATCACTGATCTGGTCTGGGGTGGAGATATAAAGCTGGGTATCATCAGCATACTGATGATACCTCACCCCAAACCCTTGGATGATCTCACCCAGCGGTTTCATGTAGATATTAAACAGGAGAGGTGAGAGGACAGACCCCTGAGGCACCCCACAAGTGAGGGGCCTCGGGGCCGACCTCTGCCCCCCTGCCAACACCGACTGCGAGCGGCCTGAGAGGAAGGAGGAGAACCATCGCAAAACGGTGCCCCCCACCCCCAATCCTCTAAGCCGCTGCAGAAGGATACCATGGTTGATGGTATCGAAAGCCGCTGAGAGATCTAACAGGACTAGGACAGAGGAAAAACCCCTGTCCCGAGCCCTCCAGAGATCATCCATCAGTGCGACCAATGCTGTCTCCGTGCTGTGTCCGGCCCTGAAGCCCGACTGATACAGGTCTAAATAATCAGCTTCCTCCAGGAACAAGGGAAGCTGCTGAACCCCATGCTCCAACAACCTTCGCTAAAAAGCGAAGGTTGGAGACAGGACGATAGTTGTTCAAAACGGCCGGGTCCAAGGCAGGCTTCTTGAGGAGGGGCTCACCACCGCCTCTTTCAAGGCAGCAGGAAAGACTCCCTCACTCAAGGAAGCGTTAACAACTGCCTGGAGCTAGCCGCACGTAACCTCCCTGGAGGCATACACCAACCAGGAAGGACACGGGTCCAATAAACACATGGTGGAAGACAGCCTCCGCATGATCCTGTCCACCTCATCGAGGGAGACCAGGTCAAACTCAACCCAGATAGGATCCACCAGACTCATCGCCTCCCCATCATCAGACCACTGCCAGTCAGAGTCCAAGCCAACACAAATTCGAGCGACCTTATCCGCCAGATGTAAACTAAATTCCTCTGCTCTGCCCTGCAAAGGGTCATCCCCCCCCCCTCAATTGAAGGAGGGAGTGGGTCACCCAAACAGGGCAGCAGGGCGATCATGGCGGACGCAATCAGAGCGGGAGAAGTAAGCACGCCTTCGCAGGATCGCTTCCAGATAGGTCCTGATATAGGCTCGCAACTGGACACGGTCGAATTGGAGTGGCTGGCCCCCATCTGCTCTCCAGGAGTCTTCTCCGCTGTTTTCATCCCCCGGAGCTCCTCGGAGAACCAGGGGGCCCATCGGGGTCTACGGCCGCCAGCGCCTCGGCCGAGCTGTGGTCGAGGGAGGCGGGCAAGAACCCCAGCTGCCTGAAACCTTTCCGGTCCATTAGGTCTGGGTGGAACCATCGATAGGCTCCTCATCCCAGCAGCGAGGGACAGCCAATTGAAAGACCAGCCGCAGGAGATAGTGATCTGTCCACAATAAAGGGAGGGTAGATGGAGAACCTCCCCAGATCACTACACCACTGCCCCCAGATAAAACCAGGTCAGTGTGTTCCCCTCGTGAGTGGGTCCTTGATCACCTGGGTCAGGTTCATGGCTGCCATGGATGCCATGAACTCCTGAGCTAAACCCGACGCCCCCACCCAGCAGGTGGCAGGTTAAAGTCCCCAGAACTATAAGCCTAGGGAACTCCACCGCCACCTCCCAGAGGACGCCGAGCAGCCCAGGCAGGGCCGCCGCCACGCAGCTGGGGACAGGTACACGCTAGCAGCAAACCCAACCAACCACCAGGCCCAATCTCACGAGGAGGGCCTCACACCCACCATCTGTGGGACAGTGACCTCCCTTGGAAACAGGGTCTCTAACAATTATGGCTACCCCTCCCCTTCCCTGGGCCCGAGACTGGTACAGCACACGGAAGCCTGGGGGGCAAATCACACAGAGGGACACTCTCTCCGCCCAACCAGGTCTCCGAATGCATGTCAGGTCCAGCAGCCTCCTCCTCCATGAGCTCACGGAGGAGGGATGACTTATTGGCTACGGACCTGGCATTCAGATATACCAGTCTGAGCCCAGAGACCACGTCTCCCAAGGCCCCAGGGGAGGGAAGCCACCTGGGGTCGGAGCGCGCCACCGCAAGACGAAACATGGGGCGCCCCCGCCACATAATTTGGCCCCTGTCCCCTCCCCCTGCCATAACCGATCACCCTGTCGATGGTCAACCCCGCCCTCTCCCCGTCAGACCCCGAGGCCCCCCCCAGCCCCCGGCCGAGACCAGAAGCTGGCCTAGAAGGACAATGTTGACCCACAATTTGATCACCCACCCTTCCCTAACCCTTAAAACAACTAATTAAAAATTTAAAAGCTTCCCTTTATCCCAGATTTAAAATTTAGCCCTCTGGTCGCGCCATGCTCCATTTTGAATTGTCATCAATACCCATGAATCTCATTCTTTTGCTGCTGACCTCCTTTTCTTCTTTTGAGCTAATGGAATGTTCACCATATAGTATGCACCAAAAAATATAGATATTTTTAAGATCAGGTTTGTACCCATATAACTTGAAGAAAGGAGTCTCATTTATTACACTACTCCAGATGCAGTTAACAATGTAATTTGCATATTTAATAGCTTCACTTCCAGTATGGGAGACTGAGATTAGCATCTTCTAGGAGACATCGCATCATGGTTTGTAGGACCCCATTTCGGCATTCCGCCACTCCATTTTCAGCAGGAACATAAGGGGCTGAGGTCTGGTGCAGAATTCCATTCCTTCCGATCAGTCCTGAAAATTGAGACATGAATTCAGCACCGTGATCACTTTGAATTCTAGCGATGCGAACATTGTGTTGGGTATTGACATAAGTTGCAGTCTTTAAAGATCTGAAAGGTCTCTGATTTTTCCTTCATAGGAAATACAAATCCATATCTAGAATAATTATCAACAATTGTTAAGAAATATTTTTGCCACCAAGTGTTGGTGCAAATGGACCTACTATGTCAGTGTGTACCAAATCAAAATGCGTGGACAGCTGCAGTAGCGTGTTTTGGAACAGCTGCTGCTTTGGATTTGGCTTTCTTGCAGACAGCACAATCCAAGAACACCTTACACCTTCAGATCCAAACCTTTCACAAATTCCGGCATCATTCTGAGAACATGAAAACTGGCATGCCCCAATCGTCGATGCCACTTATGGATACACCTGGAATGCAAAGGTTTACCTGTTAGTGAATTTTCAACATTTTTATTAGGAACCTCAGGCTTGCTTTGAGCAAACTGTTTCTTTTTATTGGCTTTAGGAGCCTTTGGAGTAGCTACAGGATCTCTCTGTGGAACATCTCTCTCTGGGCCTGTGCTCTCCTTTGGATATTTTGTACTTGCCTGTGCTTGTGAGTTAGACTTTGGCTTTAGGTAATAAACACCACCAATCAATATGTTTTCAGCAACAATATTACCCTCTTTCACCACATAACTTGCTTTTTCAAAATGGTGAACCTGGTACTTGGTCACCCTCGACAAATGACTTTGGCTAAGCAAACTGCAGGTTGCTGTTGGTATATAATAAACATCAGGAATCACTGCATTGAGCTCTTCAATATAAACAGTTCCTTTTCCCCTGACCTGAACAGGATAATTTGAAGAAGTGTACAGTTCACGCATGTCAGGTTCAGGCTCGTGCATCTCTGTGAACAGATCTCTTCTGTAGGTAACATACACTGCTGCTCCACTGTCTAAAGTCCAGAGAAGTCATCTGTCACACTCTGGATCAGGTTGTGGATCGTTGGTTAATGCCAATGTGATGTGTGAAGCTCGTAGATCACGCCTGGGACCACGACGAACTTGTCTTCCACCTCTGCCTCTGCCTCTGGAATCTGTTCTTCTGGGCTGGTATGTGGCGGGTGCTTGAGATCATTGGTGACAATCCCGGGAGGCATGTCCCACACGATTGCAAATATAACATCTTGGCATCCTTGGAACGAAGCCTCTTCCTTGGAAGGGATGTCTCACTGGAGCTCTTGATGCAGGTGGTCCTCTTAAATGTGGTGTGGCTTGCATGAGTGCTTCTTCAGTTAAAATTCTGCATACATGATCAACTGTGCACTGAGCAATACCTGCTTGGCCACCAGGGGGGGCTGGAGCTGGCACTGGTGCTGGCGCTGGTTGAGCTGCTAAATGCATTTGTGGCTGTGCTATTGCTGGTCTAACCTGTGGTTGCATGTGGACTTGTTGATGTTGAGCTGCTATTGGTATTTGAGCACCACCAATTTGGCCTGCAGGAGGTGCTGGCATCTGCATCTGAGGCATTTTACTAGCAGCTATATTAGGAAGCCAAGTTGATGCAATTTGGGTAGCCTCAGGAGGCATTTGCATAACTGGAGATATATTATCTTGTAAAAAAATTTCCTCATTAACATCTCATCAAAAGATTTGTGTAGAATGTTTTTATGTTCATGTAGTGCATGCAATTCGTCAGCAGATGGTGCTACAATATTAGAAAACACAGGAGCTGTCGCCGAGTCAGGATCATAAGACACTCCACGTGATGTAGGCACAGTTCTCTGCTCTGATTGGTCTGACACCACACCCATGTGACCAACCTGTGGGTGGTCCCTTGGCTTCCAAGAAGAAGGCAAGATGGAGGGCTCAGGAACCACACCCATATCTGGCTGAAGGGATGATAATGCAAAAGCCTTGGCTTGCACACCCTCTTCTAAAAATTCAATTGATTGCAAATAATCTTGCACAGCTTTCTGCCCCATAGTCTGCTCTGGAGACATTGGAGAATAAAGAATTTCACCTTTCTCTTTGGGTGAAAAATGCTCAGCTGACTGTAAAACTTTAGGCTTTGCTCCAAGTAATTCATAATCTTGAGCATTTTCTTTTGCAGACTGAGCTTGTAAACATGCATCATCAAAAGGAGAGATTACTGACTTGATCTCTTGTTGCTCTTCCACGGCAGAAGCATGTGGGAGTGACTGCCATAAATCATCCTTGAACGGAGTCCTCCTTTGTTTCATCTTTGCTTTCTTTCGAGGCATTATCTTGCAGTTATTCACCAAGTCCTCAGACCTGTGGAACTAACTAAAATAAGCCTTATCATCACAACGAGCAAAGAAAAACATAATTAATCCTGAAGCTTTGAAGCTTTGAAAAAACCATCCTCTCTACCAATGTCAAGCCTTTCTCTGCTACCATTTTCAAAGGCTTGGAAAAATCCTCTTGCCAGGGAGTAAAAAATCTTCCAAAACATCCCTGCTAATTAGAGGTGATAGACCATGTTCTTCTTTGCTGTCAATGATGATAAAAATGAGACCCGGAGAGTAATCTAAAAACATTTTTATTTATAAAATAAAGAAACCTACACAGAGCTACATGTTTGCAACCTAATCTCCACCAAGGCATATAGAAAAGAAACAAAGGAAAAAGTAACAGAAGTTACAAAGGAAGTGAAGTAGAAACTTTGTACACATGCTAGTGGATCAAAATATCACAAGACTTTCTTATCTTATTACTATGGAGACAAGATAACACAGTGCTGGCTAGCAGACACCTGCTTGCTATAATATGAGCTTAGGAGCTTTAACAGACAAACCAAAAAAACGCAGTGACAGAGGCCCTCAATGAAGTTTGACACCCCTGCCCAACGTAAACCGATTTTCATACGAAAAAGGCAGAGGTTGGTCCATAAGATACTAAAAAAATTACTTTTTCCCTCATTTGGCACATAAAGACCAATTACTATTGACTTTATTCCATTAAATTCAATTTCCACTATTACAAATCTGCCATAGTCATCTAATAAAAGTAGCTTAGGTTTAAATTGGGATTTTATATATAAAACCACTCCATTAGTCTTTTTTAACCCAGCAAATATAAGTTTGACACCCCTGGGGCGGAGCTGGAGTTGCCGCGAGACGGAGGTGATCTTGACTTCTGAGATCACCTCTGATACTGCCGCCTGACGTCCTCCAGCATCTAAACTGACTCGTAGGGTTGGTGAAAGTTGGGGGCGCCTCCTGTTGATCCCAGGGATGTCGCAAAGTCCCTGGTTGATCCAGGACAGCCCCTTTACCCGAACGCTGAGGCAGCCATCGGGCTGAAGAAGCTGTGACAGCTCCGGAGGAATGAGATCGGAAGAAGTTTGTCGGTCGGTGAGATCATCTTGTTTTAACCCTTTGGGAACACCCTAGCAACTCTAATGGTGTGAAATTGAGAGTGATATGGAATAGCGGCGAAGAGATTGTGTTTGGAAAGTAAAGAGTTTTGTTTCTTCTTTCTTTTTATGGCTTTAAAGACTTTCCTTTTACTTTTTCTCTTGGGAGTCCTTGAATACCTTTTATATTTTTTTGAATTTTGTCTCTTTTTTCCTTTTTGGCACCAGGGCTCTAATGTAATTTGGTTATTTTGATCTGGTTACTTTTATTTTTTGCATATAAGAAATGGCCACCGAGATTTTTACTGTCCTTCTTGTTTTGAATAAGACAGGAAGTGATACATTTTGGAAGTCACTTGCAAGGAAGTGAAAGTTGGTTGTGAGATACAATATTGCTACTAGAGACCTGTTATCTTATATAAACATACACACTTGCAAGGACTGTATCCAAGGCTCCGTTGATTAGAAAGTGCCGGATAGGTGCTTTTTGGAATATCTTTGAGTCTTCAGTTTGAACTGAAGAGTAAAGTGACCTGGAGAGCTTTTAAAATAAAAGAATTGGATTTCTTCGAGAGGCAAAACAGAGGAGCTGCTATCTTCCCGCTTTCACTAGTTAAGCTCTGGACTCTGCATAGTGGCAATGGAATAAAGAGTGATATTGCTTCCTGCCAAGGCTTTTTATTGTTTGGAATTTAATTTTTTATAATTGGAGCCCCTAAAAATATATTTTGTTATTCCTAAAGGGAGTTGATTGCGCATGTCCAAGATGGAGGACGGGCACTGAGACGGCTCCGGGGGATGAGTTTTTAGTTGGTAAGGGGGTGCCAATGGGGGATTTCCTGGAAGCCCTTTTCCCCACCTGGATTTTATGGGAGAGTCCGGCGCGTGGTTCTGGCTGCTGTGAGCCAGCTGGACGGTCGGTGAGGCGTTTTTTTGGACTTTCTGCCTCCCGACGTCGTCCTTGGCCTATTGGAGATGGCCTTTTCCGGGCGGCTCCAGCGGCTTTTTCCTGGCGGCAGCGGGCGGCGGCGGTGGCTGTGATGGCCCTGTGGATGACTCGGCAGCTGCAGGGACCTGCCTCTGGTGGTTGCCGCGCTTTGGGAGGGGTGACCGAGCGGCGGAGCTGTGGACCCTGGCCTCCTTGCTGGCGACGCAGCTGAGCTGGGCGGGCGGAGGCAGCGATGCTAGCTGCCTTGGTGAAGGCCCGGCTGTGGATTTGGTTGGGATGGCTGCTGCGATGGCGAGGCTGTTGGATGGAGAGGCAGCGCCTGAGGTGGCTTCCGCCGATGACGAGTCCTGTGGCCTGGTGGCCTGCTTGTTCTGGGACCACGGAGGCTGCACCGGTCGGAACCATGATAGAACCAGGACAGAGGTGGTGGTTACCACTGTGGACTCTGGGCCAGCCGGTGAGCCCTGGACTGTTTGGGGCGTTTTCCTGGGCCAGATCCAGGCCCTTGAACGCTCCTCCTCTTCAATGGCTGGATTGATCTTGGTCGGGGTGGGCTGTGACTTGCCTAGCGGGGATGGAATATACATTCCCCGCGTTGGCAAATTTCTGTGGCCCTGGACCCTGCCTTCACGGAGCCCGTTGTTGGGTTCCTTGGGATTCCTGCCTATCGAATTGATCGAACTGATGGTGCTACGCTGAATCATCCTGCCGTGATTAATATGTACTTGACCACCTGGCTTTTTTCTCTGTCTCCACGGAAGTTCTGGAGATATCTATCACCCTTATCCAATGACCACGGTTTTAAATACCATCTGGACCTCTCCTTTTACCAGGACTTTGATTGGACAGGTCCCATTGTTGTGAGAGGACGATGGGAGGATTATCTCTCTACTGTGGGAGAGTGGAGAGATTTTACATCTAACCCTACAGTTTTCAAGATTTCTTTTCGTTGGTTTTCCGCAGTGAGAGAGCGGCTGCCATTTATTATCATCTTTGGTCTCGGAACGGGTGTGAGAGACCGTTTTGAGACTGAAATTTTGACCGCTGTAGCCTGTATTCTTCTTTTCTCCATTTGGATTTTTTTAACAACTTCACCCTGCTATGTATTGCCATACTATACTCTGACCCCCTTAACTATCTTATGGGTTTTTACAAGGCCGAATTGTGGGCACTTAGGACTGCCCTTGTCCTTGAGTTGGCCCAGGGACTATCAACAGCTTACCTTAATGACGGATCTTGGGATCCCGAGAGGTGGCATGCTGCAATCAATGGGCTAAATTTTAAATTAAGATCTAAGGGTCGAATTTAAAAATTTTAATTCGCTGTTTTAAAGGGTTAGGGAGGAGGAGGGGGTGCAGGGTCATTCTGCAGCCCGGGGCGGTGGGAGTGTGGGGTTGGGGGTCCGGGGCTCTGGGCCCTGGGTGGGGGCGCATTGGGTGATCGATTGAAGAGAGGACGACGAGGCATAGGGCCATATCAGGTTAAGGAACGCGACCCGACATTTAAGGGTTATGCTGCCCGGACCCTATGGCCTCCTCCCAAGGGGGCAATGGAACCAGGATCCCTGGGCTTAGGTTGGTGTATTTTAATGCCAGGTCTGTGGCTAACAAATCGTCCCTCCTCCGGGAGATCATTGAGGAGGAGGCTGCGGACCTGGCTTGCATCACTGAGACCTGGTTGGGCCCAGAGGGGTGTCCCTCTGGCTTGAGTTATGCCCACCAGGTTTTCGGTCTTGCACCGCCACGCAGCCAGGGTAGGGGTGGTGGGGTGGCCGTGGTTATCGGGAGACCTTGTTTCCGAGGAGGTCTCTGTTGCAGAGATAGGGCGAGTGAGATCCTCCTCCTGAGATGGGGGCCAAATGGGTGGTGGGCTTGCTGCTAGCATACCTTTCCCCAGCTGTGTGGCAGCTGCCCTGCCTGGGCCTCGATCTCCTCTCGGGGTGGCGGTGGAGCTCCGGACCTTATGGTCTTGGGGACTTCAACTTGCCTTCCTTGGGGGGTGGGTGTGGCCCAGGAATTCATGGCTTCTATGGAGGCCATGGCCTGACCCAGTTGATTCAAGGTCCTACTCATGGAGGGGAAATACTCTTGACCTAGTTTTTATCTCTGAGCAGTGGCGGAGTGACAGAGGGCAGGTCACCAATGACTTTGCCTGTTCCATGGTCTGATCACTCATCTCACGGCTGGTCTTCCAACAGGCCGCCCCACTGCTGGGATGAGGAGCCACCTAGATGGTTCCGCCCAGACGCCTAATGGACCCTGAGAGGTTCCAGGCAGAACTGGGGTTCTTCCTTCTTCCTTGCTCACAGCTCTGCCGGGATCTGGCAATAGCCTGGCAACGGGCTGCGCCGGAGGCCTTCGACAGGGTTGTCCCCATGCGCCCCCAGCGTCAGGATCTCGGTTAGCTCCTTGGTATACTGAGGAGCCCGGGGATGAAGCGCCATCAAGGGTTTAGAGAGCAGGTGGAGGTCTACCTGCTCCTAATCCCACCGGAGCCCAGCTGAGAGCCTTTATTAGGACTTACCTGGTAGGTGAGAGAGGCGAAGATCTCTCCACTCTCATAGCATCCAGATAATAATCGCCCGCCAGCTCCTGTTTCGGGTTACTGCTCCTCCTTCGGCTAGAGGGGGGCCAACCCGCTGGCGGGGTAAGGGGCCAGGAATTTGTTCAATATCTGTCGGATAAGATTGCTCAGACTGGGACGGGTTATCCTCGGATTTGCAGTGGTCTGAGGAAGGGGTGCAGGGAGTCTGGTTATCTGGGATGAGTTCGATCCGTTTCCGAGGGAGTGGACAGGATAATGCATGTATGAGTTCCACCACATGTTTGTTGGACCCGTGTCCTCTTGGCTGCTTATGCCGCCAGGGGAGGCCACCATGTTGGCTCCGGCAGTTATCAACGCTTTAAGG
>SOZL01001478.1:49920-80499 GCA_009733165.1 Naja naja
TTTTTGGCTAAGGTTGTTGAGAGTGTGGTGGCTCAACAGGTTCCGCTTCCTGGATGAAGCGGACTACCTAGATCTGTATCAATCGGGCTTCCGACCTGGGTATAGCACGGAGACGGCATTGGTCGCGCTGATGGATGATCTCTGGAGGACTTGGGATAGGGGTTTTTCCTCTGTCCTGGTCCTATTAGACCTCTCAGCGGCTTTCGATACCATCGACCATGGTATCCTTTTGCGCGCCTTGGGGTTGGGAGGGGGGCACTCGGTGGTTCTCTCCTACCTCTCGGGCGGTCGCAATCGGTGTTGACAGGGGGTCAGGTCGCCCCTAGGGTACTTTGGGGTCCCTCAGGGGTCAGTCCTTTCCCCTTTATTTAACATCTACATGAAGCCGCTGGGTGAGATCATCCGTGGTTTTGGGTGAATTCCATCAGTACGCTGATGATACTCAGCTGTACATTTCACCCCAGGCCAGATCAGTGATGCCCTCCCTGATGACCCGTGTTTGGATGCGGTACGGAACTGGATGAGGAATCATGCTTCGACTCAACCCGCCAAGACTGAGTGGCTGTGCATACCGTGTCCCGACCCAGTCAAGATTATCCATCTTTGGCCATAGAGGTGCTGCCCCTGTGGATAGGGCGCGAATCTGGGGGTCCTCCTGGATGTACGGCTGTTGGAGGAGCAGGTGGGGCCGTGCCAGGGGCCTTTGCCCAGCTCCGCCTTGTTCGCCAACTCGCTTTTCTGGATCGGGACGCCTGCGCACGATCACTCATGCCCTTGTTACCTCTAGGCTTGACTACTGCAACGCCTCTATTTGGGACTGCCCTTGCATACCATCCGAGATTGCAGCTGGTGAAAATGCGGCGGCGCGGGTGGTGATGGAGTTACCCGTTCTCCCATGTGACTCTCCTGAGCGCTGCCTGCATTGGTTGCCGGTTGCGCCCGGTGAGATTCAAGGTTTTAGTGTTAACATACAAAGTCCTTCACGACATGGGTCCTCAATATTTAAGGGAGGCCTTCTTCCGATGTCAAACACCGACGCCTTGTTCGAGCTCATAGGCAGGGACTCCTCGGGTTCCGCCGGCGGCCAATGCCGCTGGCGGTTCCCCGACGACGAGCCTTTTCTGTAGCTGCCCCTGACCTCTGGAATCAACTGCCTTTGAGCTCCGCCTGGCTCCCTGACCTCCACCTTCCGAGTTGAAGACCTGGTTATTTGACCAACCCAGGCTGTGACCCTTTGGGGAGGGTTATTTTTAAATTTTTAATTCATTTTATAAATATTTGGGCTTATAACTCTGATTTAATTGTTTTTTAATGTATTTATTGTTCTTTGCTTTTTAGTTGTAAGTCGAAGTCTTCGGAGATGGGGCGCATATAAGTTCAAATAAAAATAAATAAATAAATAAATAAATAATTCTACTACTTTACTATTTTTTATCCTTTTTTTTATTGATACCTTCCTATTTTTCAACTCTTAGCCTTTTCTCTTTTAAGAGTTGGTTTTTACTCTGCACATTGGAAACAAGATAGTTAATTATTGGACCCTTTTTTATCTTTTTATCTTTTTTCCTTTTTAAATTCAAGTTTTTAAATTTTTGCCTTTTTCAAATTATTGATGTATTATTGATATGTAATTGAACCCCCTTTTTTCCTTTTACTATTCTTTTCCCTTTTTCTTGTTAAAAGGGATTGTTCTTCTCCTTTTATAACACTAATTTTTATTTTTACTTTTTGTTATTGGCCTTCATCTCTTTTCCTTCCTTCTTTTGGAATTGGTTCTGACAATCTCTGCAACAATGAGTAGAAGATCTTCAATTCCACAAGTAATGGCTCCCACAACAGAAGAGGCAATACAGAAGATCTTACAAGCAGTAGGTGAGATTGGAAAAGAATAGAGATAATTGAACAGAAGCTAGACAAGACAGATAAAAGTTAGACAAGACAGATGAAAATATAAAGGCTTTACAGCAAACAATGGAGAAATGGTGAGAGGATGAAGAAAATTGAAGAGCAGCAAGAACAAAGAGACAAGGAAATAAAGAGTTTTAACACCAGATTAAGGGAAGTTGAGAGTGACCATAATGAATCTCTAAGTGAAATTGATAGATCGAATTCTATTTGAGATTCCAAAATGTCGAGGAAGAGAAGGGTGAAAATTTACTGGAGAAAATGACACAGATTTTGGCAGAACTGTTAGAAATAACGAAGAGAAGATGAGGGATGGAATAGATGAAACATTTCGTGTCTTTACAAGATATGCAATGAGGAATAAACTTCAAGAGAAATTCATATTAGATTTACTAAGAAGAGTATTAAATCACAAATATTGCAAACAGTCAGAGATAAGATGCTGAAGCACAACAATAAAGATGTCACGGTACTGAAACAGATACCAAGAAGAATAAGAGAGAGGAGAGGAGAATATGCGTTTTATCCAGAGAATTATTGAAGAGAGGAATAAATTATAGATGGCTAATACCAGAAGGCCTCTTGTTTGTCTGGGGAACAAAGACATAGAATCGACACAGTGGAAAAGGCAGAATCATTCTATGAGAGCTATTTTAGAGGAAAAGAGGGAAACGGAGGACATGAAGAATTGATTGTGGAACTTCCAAAGGAAGGTGCAATGATAAGTGAAGAAGAAGAACAACTTGGAGCAGTAGGCGGTCTACCTAGAGAACAAAAAGAAGTTAGAACGACTAGAGCAAAACAACCTATATACAAGACCTAAAATGGAAGGGAAAAAATTGATCTCAATGAATATAAATGGACTCAATTCAATTGCCAAAAGAAGGAAAATATTTCATAAATTAGAGAAATTAAAATTTGATATAATTTGTCTGCAAGAGGTCCATATTAAAAGCAAAATGAATATGTATTAAGGCAAAGAAAGTTAGGAAAGCTATTTACATCACTGGCAATGTAAAAGAGGAGTGGCTTTATATATTAAAGATACAGTTACTGCAGAATTGATTTATACAGATGAAGATGGGAGGATTTTAATGGTGGAGATAATAGACAACAACACTAAAATGCTCCTGATAGCAATATATGCACCAAGTGAGAATCAAGAAGAATTCTATAAGAAATTATACCAAAAAGTGATTGAATTAGACTATGCAAATATTTTTCTGATGGGAGTTTTTAATGGGATAATTAATGACCAGCTTGACTACAAATCTGAAAGAACCAAAAAGAAAACTAGAAAAAAGCTACCCAAGTCCTTCTTTCAATTGATAGAAGAAATGAATATTAAAGACATATGGAGAGAGAGAAATATTGGAAATAAAGAATTTACTTTTTATTCAAATAGACATGAATCATGGTCAAGAATAGATATGGTATGGGCATCTGCAGACATGCTCTCCGATATACAGAAAATTCAAATTGAAAGTGGGACCTGATAGTTGCCTGGAAAGGACAGAGGAGAAGATCTAGATGGACATTAAATAATATGATCTTGAAAGAAGAAGAATTTAAAAAGAGAATTGAGACAGAACTTTTTTTTTTTCAAGGAAAATAGAAAAGAAGATACATCACTACAAACTCGCTGGGATGCGATGAAGGCTTACACAAGAGGTTTGATAATTGACTATATAAGGAAAAGAAATATTAAACGGAAGAAGACACTCAAAATATTGGAAGATGATCTCATGAAATTGGAAAAAGAACTACAACAATCACCGCAAGGAAAGATATTAAAAGGAAAATGGATGTGATTAAACATAAAATGGCTTTAATGGACAAGGAAGAAATCGCTCAAAAGATTAAAGGCGCTAAACAAAATTACTTTGAAAATGGTAATAAGCCAGGAAGGTGGTTAGCGTATAAAATTAGAAAGGAAAGAGAAATAAAGAAAATTAGTCAATTAATAGATGGAAAAGGGAATATACAGCATGGGAACGATGAAAAGAAAAAAATCATTCGAGACTACTATGAAAAACTGTACTCTCAAGAAGATATTCTAGAAGAAAGAATTGAACAGTATCTACAAAAGACAAGACTACCACAGATACCTGAAGACATTGAGACAATGTTAGAAGGAACATAACCATGATGGAATTAACAGAAGCCTTGAAGAAACAAAATACAGGAAAAGCACCAGGCCCAGATGGTCTACTCATGAATTTTACAAGACCTTCCAGGAAGTGTTAAGCTCCCCTTCTAGAAGTGATGAATGAAGTCTTACTAAAAAGAGAATACCTGAGACATGGTTGGAAGCTTATATTACCCTAATACCTAAAGAAGAAATGGATCTACAACAAGTTAAAAATTATAGACCTATCTCATTGTTGAATTCAGATTATAAAATTTTTGCTTCAATCTTGGCAGAAAGAATGAAAGATACTAAAAAAATTACTTTTTCCCACATTTGGCACATAAAGACCAATTACTATTGACTTTATTCCATTAAATTCAATTTCCACTATTACAAATCTGCCATAGTCATCTAATAAAAGTAGCTTAGGTTTAAATTGGGATTTTATATATAAAACCACTCCATTAGTCTTTTTTAACCCAGCAAATATAAATTCCTCCCCTAGTCTTTTATTTATTAAATATTTCTCATCTTTTTCCTCAATATGTGTTTCTTGAAGGCAAATTATGTCAACATTAAGTTTTCTCAAATAGTGAAATATTTATTAATGCTTGGATGGGGCATTGGCTTTGTCTATAGAATTCAGATGGAATCTTTGCTCACGGTATGTAAATATCACTCCCTCGAGCTTATCCCAACAAAAGAGATTTTTTCTCTTCTTCAAAATATTGGTAAGGAATGAATAGGCTTTCCTTTTTCTCAGAATTCTTACAGGAATTTCCTTCAAAACAATTATGCCTATATTTTTCAGTCTTAGTTTAGATTTAAAGTGGCAATCCAGAACACGATCTCTCATTATTTTTCTTAAAAAATGGACTAAGACATCCCTTGCTAATTTTCTCATAGCAGCAAATCTCAAATTTACTCTAGGTTTTGTCGATTTCAAAATCAAGAAGCTTTTCTTCACAATTAATCAACTGAGCCAAGGCTTTAATCATCCTTAGTCTATAATCCTCTCCAGATCATTCAAGGATTGCTCTAAATCTCAGTTGAAGCTCCTTAGACTGGGCTTTCAAGACAGCTCTCTCATCCAGTTTGGCTTCAAAAAAAGGTATCTTGCTTCTCCAGTTTGTGCTCCATAAGTTCCACTCTGTCCTTTACCTGTTTAATATCTCCTGTCAAACCTTGTATCTCCTCACAGAGTTCTTTTGCCAATGTGTCAATTTTTAATTCAAGTTTAGTTCCCAATGCCTGAATAACTACATGTGTTTTGGCTGTATATTCATCCCAAAAAGATCTTCTTACAGGTTGCCATAATTAATTTATAGCATTAAATGCTATAGCTTAAATAGTGCCACTTAAGAGTTAGAAAAGCAATCACAGTTCTGCAGTCTTTGGCTCCCTCATGTGGACAAACAGCACCACTGCAATAAAAGAAACCTAATCTCTGTCTCTTTGTCTGCTGCTAGACCAATCAAAAATGAAAGAAACCGAAACTGTTTCTCCTCCTCCTTCCAGCCAAAACAAGGCATCGTTCAGGCAAGCTTTGTTTCAAAAACAAAAGCAGTCAGCAGAGTCTGTTAAGAATAAATCATCCTCTAAAGATTTTAAGTCCAAAAGTTTCAGAAATAGTTTCCACAGTGTGTTCCAGCTTCTTTAGTTTGGCTCTGATACATAAGATCCTCCCACCTTGCCATTTTAACATCCCAAAGCCTCAGAAATGATGATAATTCCACAAAAAAGAAAAGCAGGCTGCAGTCAAAGGAAGCCTCATTTGAGAAAGTAAGGTAAGTATGCAAAAACTAGTGTCTAAGAAGTGATGACAGACTTTATTGTCCATTTAAAATGGCTGGTTCCTCCACAGTGAACTTGTTTCTCAGTTGCCCAGCCCCCAGCCAGAGACTTACCCAATCACTTCTTCTTTCAGAAGCTTTCTGAGAGTACCCAGCTATCTGGGGGAGTAAAATGGTTGATTTCCAGAACTTCCCCTTTCCCCAGGGAAATTTCTTCTGCCTTAGATAACTTTCTAAAGCAAATAACTGTGGGCAGTCTGTAACAATTTGAGAAAATTGTTGTAGCCAAATCTGCTGACTTATGCTGGAAGTGCGTTGTTGGAAGAAATATCCTTCCGGGTTCAGTTCCAAGTGGGGAAAAAGACACTGGAAACATGGAGGCTGTTTGGAAGGTTTAATGGTGGACAGGACCACATGGCCTGGAGCTCCAGAGTGAAAAGGAAGGATGATCACATGCTTCAAGGTGAAGGAAGAGACCAAGAAAGGGCTGAGGTGCTGAGAGTGCCTGGGTTTTATAACCTTTGTTGGGATTTGAATTGGAGCTTGTATTCTGATTGGTTGTCAGACTCCCATGAGGCCATGCAGGGGCAACTCTGTAGGCTGTCCTGAGTTCCAGGCTTGGTTGAGCCTTGCTGGATGATGATGCACTGAAAAGGGCTTTTGGGCAATTGCTATAGCTTTAGATTAGATTTAGATTTATTAGATTTATATCCTGCCTCTCTTTCCCCAT
Organism: Naja naja; assembly: GCA_009733165.1. Taxonomy (NCBI): domain Eukaryota; kingdom Metazoa; phylum Chordata; class Lepidosauria; order Squamata; family Elapidae; genus Naja; species Naja naja. Next base: position 56,480 of record SOZL01001478.1, read on the forward strand.
CAGGGGAACTCGAGGCGGCGTACAACAAAGTTTAAAAACATAACCTATACAATGTAAAACCAAAAATCACATTCATATCATCCAGCCATACCAGAGGGAAGGAACAGAAGATCTCAGTTCCATGCCTTCTGACAAAGCTTTGCGGAAGGCAGGTAGATTGGGGATGGTTCTAATCTCCGCGGGGAGCATATTCCAGAGGGACGGTGCTGCCACAGAGAAGGCCCTAGCTCGCGGGCCCACCAGCCGACATTGTCTGGCTGATGGTATCCAGAGCAAGCCCTCCCTGTGGGATCTAACCAGGTGCTGGGAGGCATAAGGTGGCAGTAGGCGGTCTCGAAGGTATCCCGCTCCTAAGCCATGAAGGGCTTTAAAAGTTGTTACTAGCACCTTGAATTGCACCCGGAAGACCACCGGTAACCAGGGCAGCTCGCAGAGGATAGGTGTTATATGGGAGCGCTTAGGCGCGCCCATAATCACTCGCCCGGCCGCATTTTGCACCAGTTGAAGTCTCTGAGTGTTCTTCAAGGGCAGCCCCATGTAGAGCGCATTGCAGTAATCCAGTCGAGAGGTGATAAGGGCATGAGCGACCGTGTGTAGAGCCCCTTGGTCCAGGAAAGGTCGCAACTGGCGTAACAGGCGAACCTGTGAAAAGGCCCCTCTGGTCACAGCCATAAGATGGTGGTCAAATTGTAGCTGTGGATCCAGAAGGACCCCCAAATTGCAAATTCGTTCTGAGGGGAGTAATTTCTGTCCCCCCAGCACCAAAGATGGACAATCAACTGAAACCCGAGGGGGCAAGACCCACAGCCACTCGGTCTTGTCAGGGTTGAGCCTGAGACGATTGGTCCCCATCCAGACCCTCACAGCCTCCAAGCACCAGGACATCACTTCCACGGCATCACTAGATTGACCGGGGACCAAGATGTACAACTGGGTATCATCAGCATACTGGTGATACCCGACCCTGTGTCGGCGGATGATCTCACCCAGCGGTTTCATGTAGATGTTAAATAGGAGGGGGGAGAGAATAGAACCCTGAGGAACCCCGCATGGCAGGGCCCTAGGGCTCGATCTCTGCCCCCCTACTAACACCGACTGAGTCCGGCCAGATAGGTAGGAGGAGAACCACTGTAGAACAGTGCCTCTCACTCCCAACCCACTGAGCCGACCCAGAAGGATACCATGATCGATGGTATCGAAAGCCGCGGAGAGGTCAAGAAGCACCAGAATGGAGGGAGACCCTCCATCCCGGGTTCACCAGAGATCATCCACTAGCGCAATCAAAGCCGTCTCGGTGCTGTACCCAGGCCTGAAGCCAGACTGCAAGGGATCCAGATAATCAGCTTCATTCAAGGTCCGAAGGAGCTGGAGTGCCACCACCTTTCAACAACCTTCCCAAAAGGGAAGGTTGGAGACAGGATGAAAGTTATTTAAAACAGCTGGATCCAGGGAAGGCTTCTTGAGGAGTGGCCTAACTACAGCCTCCTTCAAGGCCTGCGGAAAACACCCCTCACCCAAAGAAGCGTTTATAATTTCCTGGAGCCACCTGCATGTCATCTCCCAGCCTGCCGAGACAAGCCAGGAGGGGCATGGGTCCAGTAAACAGGTGGTGGCATTCACTGCTCCCAGGGCCTTGTCCACAACATCAGGGCCAACAGGAACAAACTCATCGCAGGTAACCAGACTAAGACCTGTCTCTACCACCTCAATGGACTCTGCCCAGCCAGAGTCTAAGTCCGACCGAATCTGAGCGACTTTATCTGCAAGAAACTGAACAAATTCCTCAGCTCTTCCTTGCAAGGGTTCCTCCGCCCCCTCAGATCTTAAGAGGGAGCGTGTCACCCTAAACAGGGCGGCCGGGCGACAGTCTGCAGACGCAATAAGGGTGGCCCAATACGATCATTGTGCCACTCTTATCGCCACTAGCTTTGCGTCAATATGACTTTCTAACAGTGTCTGGTCAGATTCAGCCCGGCTTTTCTTCCAGCGGCATTCTAGGCATCTCTTCCGCCATTTCATCCCCCGGAGTTCCTCGGTAAACCAAGGAGATTTCCGGGGTCCATGAGCGGTGAGAGTCCGCAAAGGCACAACCCGATCTATGGCCCCGGCGGCCGCACTATTCCAGGCTTCCACCAGGGCCTCAGTCGAGCTGTGGGCAAGGGAAGCCGGAAACTCCCCAAGCTCCCTCTGAAACCCAATTGGGTCCATTAGGTGCCTGGGGTGGAACCACCTAGTTGGTCCCGCCTCCCTGCGGCGTGGAGTGGTCAGGAAGTCCAATCTTATAAGGGAATGATCTGACCATGACAAGGGCTGAATGACTATTTCCCCCAATATCAGATCATGGCACCATTGTTCAGAGATAAAAACCAGATCAAGCATGTGCCCCCCCCTATGAGTCGGGCCCTGGACTACTTGGGTCAGGTCCATGGTTGCCATGGAGGCCATGAACTCCTGGGCTCTACTCGAGGATTCTCCGAGGGACGGCACAGTGAAGTCCCCAAGCACCATCAGCCTGGGGAACTCAACCGCCAACCCCACTACTCCCTCGAGCAGCTCAGGCAGGGCCGTTGCAATGCAGCTGGGAGGCAGGTATGCTAACAACAGGCCCACCTGAACCCCTAGGTCCAACTTCAGAAGGAGGGATTCACACCCGTCTATCTTCAGAACAGGGCCTTCCCATGGACATAATCCTTGATGAGCAATTACCGCCACTCCACCGCCCCTGCCCTGAGGTCACAGCTGGTGCACCACTTGAAACCTGGAGGGGCACATCTCAACAAGGGGAACCCCTCCTCCGGCCCCAACCAGGTCTCAGTGATACATGCCAGGTCGGCCCTCTCCTCCAGGATTAAATCCCGGATTAGAGGGGCAATCCTTACCACCGACCTGGCATTAAAAAGCAGCAGCTGGAGCCCAGGGCCTAGCATTCCCTGGCCAGTGAGTTCCCGAGAAGAGCTCAAGGGGTCGGAACACGGTACCGCCACCAATTGGCGAGTACGCGTTCCCCGACGATGGCTAACCCCACGGCTCCCACCATATCTGCCTCTCCCAGTCACCACTGAAATCGGCCATCCCTCAGGCTCCTCCGCGGTCACGGTCCATACCTGGAGATCTTTGTTATGTAAAGTATTCTGGCCCAGGCCTTAATGGCCCACCCATTAACAAAGGTGGGGGGTGAGCTTCTGCTTCTGAGGTGAGTTTCTGCTTCTGAGTTTCTACTCTCTTTTTAGGGGAAATATTCTGCCTTTTTAATATTTCCCAGGATATTTCATTTTTCTAGGATACGGGTGGGTGCTAACTTCCTACAGCGTGTGGCTGTTTCTGATGCCTGAGGGTCCAACAGGGCATCGGTGCTTTCACACGGCTGGGAAGGCTGCCTGGGGAGGTGGCAGGCAAAGGCTGCTTTCTGGCCCCCCCACCCCCAGGCATCAGAAACAGCTGTGCACAAGTAGCTTTTGCCTGCCGCTCCCTCCAGATCTTGCTGTCTCCCGTAACCTGTCACAAATCACATCCCCCTCAGTTGCCCTTCGTTGCTGCTACCAATGGCCTCCTAACTGCTCAGGCTGTGGCATTCCATCAGCCCTTTCCCATGGAGTGGTTCACAGGTCGCCGAGCACCTGGCTGTTCCAGGCTGCAGCTCTGCATCCAGTGTTCGTCTGCCTTTCTGAGGTCGCAAGTTTTGTCTAGCGTGACCGTGAGCGACCGTCCCAGTGAGGCACCTACACACTGTCCCAGAGAGACCCCAGGGTGAGCAGACCCTAGCCTTCCCGCTCCCCGGCACAACTGCTGTGAGTGCTGTGTGGCAGGACTGGAGAAGGTGACCCAGAGCCATCCCCTGCCGATGCTCAGCTCATGCTGCCCCATGCTCCCATCTCCCAGTCTGCCGATTTGCCTTTCGTCCTAGTGGCTGAGCCACCCCCCTTTTAGGCCTCGCATCCAGGGGACAGTGAGGCTCCTCTGATGGACGAGGCTTTGGCACTTGCCCTGGATCCTCCCTCCCAGCCTTGTCTGGCCCACCACAGATGCCCTTCAATGTGAGCAACGTTGAGTGGGCCAGGTTGTGTTGGCCATGCCCACCCAGTCATGTGACCACCCAGACATGCCTACTCAGCTACACCCACTTGGCCCTTTGAGAGCAACCATAATGCTGATCCAGCCCTCAATGAAATTGTGTTTGACACCCCTGCTCTAGAGGTCGGCAGTTTACAAAAGGCTGATATAAATCCCCATAATGCTGTTGTTCATTTCACTGATGCAACAGTTAATCCATCCTCCTGAATGAAATGTTTTTGACCACATGTTTACTTGGTGACAAACTGCTAGAATTATGTTCCCCTTTCCCTCCCATTATTACATTTTTTTATTACATAAAGGGCACAAAACATCTCCCTGTGGATCCTGACATGTACCTGGACTGATTTCTCTGTTTAGCGCAGTATTTGATACAATACATGTCCATAATTATAGACATGACAATAGACACCAAAGCTGCAGTAAAGCCAGCCACCAGGCCTGTCACATCCATTCCAGGGTTTCCTGTTATGCCTTTAATGTATATAGTTGTGTAAGCCTGCTAAAGTGAAACTAACCTTTAGATGACCCTAACTGTTAAATCTGCTAATAGTGAAATTAACCTTCAGATGACCCTCACTGTTAGCTCCAACTGTTTTGGAGGGAAACTTTGAACATTTATATTTGGGCGGGTTTTTCAACCATTATGACTGTTTAAGACCCTGTGGGCCCAGAGTATAAATTACAGGCATTTGCCTTCAGTTCCAGTTTTGAGTCAATAAATGCTGTTTCAGCTATGCTGGTCTGGTTCTTGCCTACTGAAGCCCACTACACAATAGTGGCGATGAAGGTGGGATGCTGCAGGGGAGAGAGCTGCTGCTAACCAAGAGACTGAAGTCACTGGGTGATAGGCTGGGTAATGAAGCCCCAGCAGGACTAGTCCTTACCCCCTGCCTGCCAGTAAGCCACACTGGAGGCATGCTGAAATCACTGGGTGTCAGACCAGGTAAAAAGCCCTTGTGGGACCACGCTCCCCGCTCCCTGCCCTGCCTGCCAGTAAGATACATTGGAGGCACAGACACACCTGAGGGATCCATCCCCAGGACTCCTAAGTACAGACCAGCTCCATCCGCAGTAGGACAGGCATTAACCAGCACCACCAGGGCCTTCTCAAAATGGCTAAACTGGGAAGACTCAACGAGTTCAACATTACTCACCCAGAACAGTGGAGCTCATACATCTCCCGAGTAGACAACTCTCTCCAGGCTAACCAGATCACGGACGACGGCCTGAAGGCAGCAACCCTGTTATGTGTCTGTGGACAAGCCATGTTTGATATCACTGAAAACTTGGTAGTACTGGCAAGCATAGAGACATTGGCCTACGCAGACCTCAAGAAAAAATTAAAGGAACATTTTGAACCTCGACTCTCGGTCATCGCCCGGCACCATGCATTCAAGCAACGAGAACAGAGATCCAGGGAATCTGCAGCAGCGTTTGTGGCAGCCCTTCGCCAAGCTTCGCACCAATGTGGGTTCCCTGATCTGGAAGAGTGTCTCAGAGACAGGCTCGTTTGCAGCCTGTGTAATAGTGAATTACAGCAATGCCTATTCACCATGGAGAAACTGACTTTCCAAGACGTGTTGAAGGAAGTCATGGTGGATGACGCTGCTGGAGGGGCCATGAAAATTCTCCAGCCAGCAAAAACACACCAGCCCGCCAGCGATCCACCAAGAGACCACAGAAGGCTTGGGGGAGGTCAGTGAGAGTGAGGAAATCGACCGCTTGCGGAGAGAGTCACCCAGACGGCCATGCTCCACAGAGCAAGCAACTCCCCAACCACAGAGCTGTGCAAGCTGCAGGGGACAACATGAAAGAGCAGAGTGCAGATTCCGCACAGCTGTATGCTGTGCCTGTGGAAAGCAAGGGCACATTGCCAGAGTTTGCAAAGGTCGTCAGTGGGAAACGAAACCTGCGACACAGCAGCACAAGTGGAAAAGGCCCCCAGGACAGAACAGAGTTGAATACTGCTCAGGAAGGCATAGCATCCAACACACAGGGACCCAACACCCCATCAAAGAAAAGATAAGACTCCAACTAAAACTTCAGGGGGTCCCATGCTCCAAGGAGCTTGATACAGGACCAGCCCTTTCCATTATATCGTCCACGACATTCGACCACATTTGCAAATGTAGCTGACGGCGAGTCCTGCTCAAATCATCGAGTTTAGTGCTAACGGACTTCCAGAGTTGCCCTGTTCCCGTAAGGGGTGAAGCTACCATTAGGGTACAATTTAGAGAGTTTGAGGGTCCCCTCAGCATAGTGGTCATAGAAGGGCCGCTCATCAGCCTCGTAGGACTGATGTCAACTCATAAAACATTATTATTATTATTATTATTATTATTATTATTATTATTATTATTATTATTTAGACTTGTATGCCGCCCTACTCCCAAAGGACTCAGGGCGGCGAACATACAAAAAGCATATACAATAAAATAATGAATAAAAACAAGTCCAAATTACAAAACAGCTAAAACAGTAAAATTACAAAATAAACAAACTCTTAAAACTACCCACCCCCATGGTCAATCCAGGCCGGCCTGCTGAAACAGCCAGGTCTTCAGGTCTCGACGAAAGGAGCGGAGATCAGGGGCCAAACACAGATCCGCAGGAAGCTGGTTCCAGGGGGCGCTCCCACAGAAAAGGCCCTAGCTCTGGGAGCCGCCAGCCGACAATGCCTGACCGACGGTATTCCCAGGAGGCCCCTCCTATGGGAGCGCACAGGGCGATTGGACTGTGATGCGGGCAGGAGGCGTTCCCGTACCCTGCACCCAAGCCATTTAGGGCTTTATAAGTTGTTACTAACACCTTGAAGGAAACCCGGAAGGCAACCGCAACCAATGCAAGTTGCGGGAGAGGGTGTAACATGGGAGTATCGGGATACCCCCATCACAGCCCGCGTGGCCGCATTCTGTACCAGCTGCAACCTCCGAGTAATCCGCAAGGGTAGCCCCATGTGTTGCAGTAGTCGATTCTGGAAGTGACGATGGGTGACCGTTCGAAGGGCATCTCGGTTCAGGTAAGGGCGAAGCTGGCGAACCAGCCGAACCTGGGCAAAAGCCCCCCTGGCCACAGCTCCTACCTGCTCCTCCAAATTGAGCTGTGCATCCAGGAGGACGCCCAGATTCCTCGCCCTATCCACGGGGTAACACCCCCATGACCAAAGATGGCACATCCACTGAACACCGAGATGCCAGTAAGAACAGCCACTCAGTCTTGGCTGGGTTGAGCCTGAGCCTATTACTCCCCATCCAGGCCTGCACCGCCTCCAGGCACCGGGACATCACCGAGAGAGCATCACTGAACTGGTCTGGGGTGGAGATATACAGCTGGGTATCATCTGCATATTTTTTTTTTTTAATTACATTTATATTGATGATACCTCACCCCAAAACCACGGATGATCTCGCCCAGCGGTTTCATGTAGATATTAAACAGGAGAGGTGAGAGAACCGACCCTGAGGTACCCCACAACTAAGAGGCCTCGGGGAGGATCTCTGCTCTCCCGTCAACACCGACTGTGAACGGTCCGAAGGTAAGAGGAGAACCACCGTAACACGGTGCCCCCACTCCCAACCCCCGAGCCGCAGAAGGATACCATGGTTGATGGTATCGAAAGCCGCTGAGAGATCTAAAGGACCAGGACAGAGGAAAACCCCTGTCCCGAGCCCTCCAGAGATCATCCACCAATGTGACCAATGCTGTCTCGGTGCTGTGTCCGGGCCTGAAACCCGATTGGTACAGGTCAAGGTAATCAGTTTCCTCCAGGAACAGCGAAGCTGCTGAACCACCACTCTCAACAACCTTCGCTAAAAGCGAAGGTTGGAGACTGGACGATAGTTATTCAAAATGTTTGGGTCCAGAGCAGGCTTCTTAAGGAGGTCTCACCACGCCTCTTTCAAGGCGGGAAAACCCCTTCACTCAAGGAAGCGTTGATAACTGCCTGGAGCCAACGTGTAACCTCCTGGAGGCATAAACCAACCAGGAAGGACACGGGTCCAATAAACATGTGGTGGAGGACAGCCTCCGCATGATCCTGTCCACTTCATCCAGGGAGACAGAGTCAAACTCAACCCAAATAGGATCCACAAGACTCATCGCCACTCCATCGTCAACATCCTGCCAGTCAGAGTCTAAGCCAGCCCGAATCTGAGCGACCTTATCCGCCAGATGTAAACTAAAATCCTCTGCTCTGCCCAGGGGTCCCTCCCTCCCTCAATTGCAAGAGGGAGCGAGTGACCCTAAACAGGGCCGCAGGGCGATCATCTGCAGACGTGATCAGAGCGAGAAGTAAGCACATCTCGCTGCTCTAATCGCTTCCAGGTAAGTCCTAATATAGGCTCTTAACTGGAGACGGTCAGACTCAGAGCGACTAGTCCTCCACCTGCTCTCTAGGCGTCTCCTCTGCCGCTTCATTCCCCGAAGCTCCTCTGAAAACCAAGGAGCTAAACGAGGTCTCCGGCAAGGGAGAGGCCGCAAGGGGACAACCTGGTTGTCTCGGCCGGGCTGTGGACAAGGGAGGTGGGCAAGGACCCCAGGGCCGTCTGAAACCTCTCCGGGTCCATCAGGTGCCTGGGGCGGAACCATCGTATCGGCTCCTCATCCCAGCAGCGAGGAGCAGCAGATTGGAAGACCAGCCTCAGGAGATAATGATCTGTCCATGATAGGGGTAGAATAACCGGAGATCCACCCCCCAGATCACTACACCACTGCCCTGAGATAAAAACCAGGTCGATATATGGGTGTTTTATAGTTGTCAACAGAAAGGGAGAGGGGGAAGGGGTTTGAAAGAGCAGTGCGGCAGCTTGGAAATCGAAACTGCATTCCATACATAGTTTTTCAGAGATTGTAACTAGGTGACTGAAGTTTCTGCCATGCAAAAATCTAACTGGAGAACATGATTGACTGGTTCGAGGCCCTGGGCATCAGGGTAACAGGCATTTATTGAACCCAAATAGCCAATCTAGAAGCGGTATGCCAACAATATGCTGACGTATTCAGCACTGAGCTGGGACAATACAAAGGGGCACCCATTTCACTCAGCCTCAATCCAGTAGTAACTCCAATCAGATTAAAATCGTGCAGGGTTCCCTTTGCATTGAAGCCTAAAATTGATGCAGAACTAGACAAGCTGATACAGCAGGGAGTGCTCCAACCTTTGGACTGTAGCCATTGGGAGACTCCCATAGTGACCCCAGTTAAGCCAAACAGGGACATTCGCATCTGCACAGACTACAAGTGCACCATAATCAAGGCACTATAGCAGCATGCTTACCCTGTACCAATGGTAAACCACATCCTCGCCTCGCTCCAGGGAGGCAGAATCTTCACTAAGCTAGACCTCGCCTAGTCCTACCAGCAGCTACTGGTGGATGACACTACCGCAGAAGTGCAGACAATAGTCACACACAGAGGTGCATTCTCAGTGCGCCACTTGCAGTTTGGGATAAGCATAGCACCAGGTTTTCTGACCAAGGCTTCCTGAGACCATAATTAAGCACATGCTTAGTCCAAACAACTCTTGTTTTATTTCAACACTGGAAATTATGTTCATTCCCAGCCCATAATGAGTCCCAAACAGTCCCTCAAGATAAGCACCCACCTTTATCTCCTTTGAATTGCTGCCAACAACTAAAGTGCCAAATTAACTGTAAAAAACCAACCGAACTACAAAGTCCACACAGAGCTTCAAGGTTTAATCCGAACAGAGTGAACGACTTTGCTTCCTGCAAAGGTTTCTCTACCTTTGCATTTCCTTTATACCTTAGGAGAGGGGCAATCACCTCCAAGCCTTACTCCCAAATCACCCCTTTTGTTTTAGCTGCTCTTGCCTTCTGGCAGCTCTGCACATACGTACACTGGGAACAGACTCCCCTTGTTCCTTTGCCTCGCTGCTGCCAGACTCTGCAGGCTCCGGAGTCAGCACACAACTCCCAGATGGTCCTGGCCCCATCTCTGCATCGGATGCAAGACCCTCGTCCGAGTCCTCCCCAGACTCCCAGACTGGTCCTTGTTCTTCCCCACTGTCCAATTCTGCTGGCACCTGCACAGGCTGCCGGTGAACCACAACACCAGGGTTGTTCCAAAGTATTATGGAACGAACACTGAAGAACATTCCCAGCATCTGCCTGTACTTTTTTTAAAAAATAATTTTTATTTTTATAACAAAAACAAAAAAATAAAACCATCTTTCAGTTATACAGTGTGTCGACTGGGTACATATGTCTTGTGCACTTATCAATATTTGTATACATTTCTTACTAAGTTTACATTCATATTATAGCCTATTCAACATTATATATAATAATATATCATTACAATGTCATTTAATTTCTTACTTTATTTTCCAACCATCCATAGAATAAATCCCAAATCTTATAATACTCCATTTCTTCTTGTTCTGTAATTGCCAGAGTTAACCTACTCATTTCTGCACATTCCAGTATTTTCTTAATCACCTCCTCCTCCATCGGAACCTTTTCATTTTTCCAATTTTGAGCAAATACAATTCTAACTGCTGTTAGTATATGTATAGTTAAATATGTTATTTCTTTACTATAGCTCTCGGGTAAAATCCCCAATAGAAATATCTCAGGCTTTAAATCTATATGTTGTTTTATCATCTTTTCCAACCATGTGTGTATTTTTGTCCAGTATCTTTTAGTTTCTGTGCATGTCCATCACATATGGTAATATGATCCAGGAATCTGATGACATTTCCAACATTTTGCTGATTTGTCTTTAAACATCTTTGCCAGTCTTGCCATGGGAAGGTGCCACCTGTAAAACATCTTATACAAGTGTTCTTTATAGGCTGTTGACATTGTTAATTTATAATTTCTATCCCATAGTTTCTGCCATTTATCCAAGTCTATCCCATAACCAAAATTTTCCCCCCAGGCTATCATCATCTCCTTAACTTGTTCTTCTTCTAATTTCACTCCTAATAAATAACCATACAATTTTTTAATCATCTTTTCTTCCATTCCTGTTAAAATTTTATCTAGTTCAGTCAATTCGCTTTAAAACCCATCTACTTTAACATCTTTTTCATATCTAGAATATATTTGCATATGTGAATACCAATTCATATCAATCCCTTGTTCATTCAGTTCTTGTTTTGTTTTGAGTTCACCCCTTTCATTTTAAACATATCTAACAATATATCCCATTTTAAAAACATTTGGATATATAAATGCCTCCATTGTTGATAACCAGACTGGTATTTTCATATAGTGTTGCCCCCTTGTTTTCTCCCATACTGACAATAAGGCATCTCTTACATAATGTCTTTGAAAATAGCCATGTATCTTATTTTTCTTATACCATAAAAAAGCATGCTAACTCAATTGTAAGTCATGCCCCTCTAATGTTAAAAGCCTAGTGTTCCTTAATACAATCTATTCTTTCATCCACATCAATACTGCGGCCTGATAATATAGTTCCCAATTGGGTAATCCAAAACCTCCTCTCATTCTTACATCCTGTAGCAGATTTAATTTAACCCTTGCTTTTTTCCCTTCCCATGTATATTTCAATATTATTTTATTTAAATCATCAAAATATTTCCCCCCAATTTTATTGGAATTGTCTGGAATAAATATAGTACTCTTGGTAATATGTTCATTTTAATCATCGATATTCTCCCTATCAATTATAGTTGTAAGTTTTTCCATTTTTCTAGGTCTGTCTCAATCTGCTGTTTTAGTCTATAATAATTATCTAGATCCGTATCAGTCCGGCTTCCGACCTGGGTACAGCACGGAGACGGCATTGGTCGCGCTGATGGATGATCTCTGGAGGGCCCGGGACAGGGGATTTTCCTCTGTCCTAGTCCTATTAGATCTCTCAGCGGCTTTTGATACCATCGACCATGGTATCTTATTGCGGCGCCTCGGGGCTGGGAGTGGGGGGCACTGTTCTGCAGTGGTTCTCCTCCTACCTCTCGGGCATTATGTCGGTGTTGGCAGGAGGGCAGAGGTCGGCCCTGAGGGCACTCACATGTGGGGTTCCTCAGGGGTTGGTCCTCTCTCCCTCCTGTTCAACATCTATATGAAGCGCTGGGTGAGATCATCCATGGTTTTGGGGTGAGGTATCATCAGTATGCTGATGATACCCAGTTATATATCTCCACCCCAAGCCAAACCAGTTATGCCCTCTCCGTGATGACCCGTTGTCTGGATGCGGTACGGACCTGGATGGGCAGGAACGGACTACAGCTCAACCCGGCTAAGACTGAGTGGTTGTGCATACAGGCATCTCGGCCCAGTCAGTTGATTCCATCTTTGGTCATAGGGGGAGAGGTGTTGCCCCCTGTGGATAGGGCTCGGAACCTGGGAGTCCGCCTGGATTCACGGCTTGGTTTGGAGGAGCAGGTGGGGGCTGTGACCAAGGGGTCTTTTGCCCAGGTCCGACTGGTTCGCCAGTTGTGCCCGTATCTGGACCGAGATGCCCTTCACACGATCACTCATGAACTTGTGATGTCCTGACTCGACTACTGCAATGCTCTCTACTTAGGACTGCCCTTGCATACCATCCGGAGGCTTCAGCTGGTGCAGAATGCAGCTGCATGGGTTGTGATGGGAGTTTCCCAATACTCCCATGTTACACCCCTCCTGCGTGAGCTGCATTGGTTGCCGGTTGCCCTCCGGGTGAGATTCAAGGTGTTAGTTTTAACATTCAAAGTCCTTACGATTTGGGTCCGGTACTTGCGGGAGCGTCTCCTGCCAATATCAAACACCAATTGCCCTGTGCGTGCACACAGATGGGGTCTCCTTGGGGTACTGTCAGCTAGACAATGTCGGCTAGCGGTGCCCCAGGGAAGGGCCTATTCTGTTGCAGCCCCCGCCCTGTGGAACCAGGTTGGTTGGAGCTCCGGTTGGCTCCTGATCTCCACTCCTTCCGCCGCGATCTGAAGACCTGGCTGTTTGAACAGGCCGGGCTGGACTGACCTCCTGGGGTTTTTTTGAAGTATTTTAACGGGTTTTTAGTGATTGGGCTTGTTGATCTAATTCTGTTTAAATATTTATTGGTTGAAGTATTGTGTTTTAACTGTGAGCATGAGTCCTGCAGAGGTGACATATAATCAATTATAAATAAATATAAATATAAATCTTCTTCAAGCATCCCACATCTTGCTGTTAGTTGTATCCCCAAGTATTTCACTTTTTTAGTGACCTGGATATCTAATCTATCCATCAGTTCTTTTTTTTGGCTTTTCAGTAATATTCTTCACTAATATCTTAGTTTTCTCCTTATTTATTTTCAGTCCTGCTACATCCCCATATTCCTCTATCTTTTCTATCAGCTTAGGTCCTATTTCTAATGGTTCTTCTAATATAAAGACCAGATCATCTGCAAATGTCTGTAATTTGTATGTCACTGCGTTTTTTTTGTTTGTCTGTTCAAGCTTCTAAGCTCATATTATAGCAAGCAGGTGTCTGCTAGCCAGCACTGTGTTATCTTGTCTCCATAGTAATAAGATAAGAAAGTCTTGTGATATTTTGATCCACTGCGCATGTGTACAAAGTTTCTACTTCACTTCCTGTAACTTCCATTCTTAATATTCCTTTGTTCTTTTCTATCTGGTGGAGATTAGTTTGCAAACATGTAGCTCCATGTAGGTTTCTTTATTTTATAAATAAAAATGTTTTTAGATTACTTTCCGGGCCTATTTTTTATCAACATTGACAGCAAAGAAGAACATGGTCTATCACCTCTAATTAGCAGGGATGTTTTGGAAGAATTTTTACTCCCTGCCAAAAGGTTTTTTCCAAGCCTTTGAAAATGGTAGCAGAGAAAAGCTTGACATTGTACTCCTCTTTTTTTATCTTCATACCCTTTATTTCCTTGTTTTTTCCAATATTTCTATTTAATACTTCTAAAGTCAGTACAAATAACAGTGGTGACAAGGGGCATCCTTGCCTAGTTCCTTTCTTAATATTAACATTCTCAGTCAAATCACCATTTATCATCATTTTTGCTGATTGTTTATAATATATTGCCTCTATCATTTTGACAAACCTTTCCCCAAAACCCATTTCTTCCATTTGCACCAACATAAATTGCCAATTCACATTATCAAACCCTTTCTGTGCATCTAAGAAAACCAACGCCATTTATTTTTCTGGGTGTGCTTCGTAGTATTCCAGTGTATTCAGTATTGTCCTCATATTGTCTTTTATTTGTCTCTTAGTCAAGAAACCATTTTGATCCACATGTATAAAGTGATTTAGGTATCTTTTTAGTCTTCCTGCCATTATTGAAGCAAATATTTTATAATCCGCATTCAACAGGGATATCGGTCTATAGTTTTTTATCTGTTGTATGTCAGAGTCTTCTTTCGGTATAAAAGTAATATCCATCCATGAGTTTGGTACTTTGGCCTTTATCAGCACTTCATTCAGTACCTCTAACATTGTATTGCCAAGAGAGTCTTATAATGTTTTATATAATTCTGCTGGTAGCCCATCTGGGCCAGGAGCTTTCCCATTATTTTGTCTATTTATTGCTTCTGTTAATTCCATCATTGTCATTTTCCCTTCTAACATTAACTTAATTTCTTCTGATATTTTAGGTAATTCTGCTTCTTTCAAGTATTGTTTAATTTTTCCTTCGGTAATTGTCTCTTGATCATATAGTTTCTCATAGTACTTCTGTGCTATTTCTTTCTTTTCTTCATTTCTATAACAGACAATTCCATTGTCATCTATTAATTGTGTTATCCTTCTTTGTTCTTGCTCCTTTTTCAGCTTATATGCTAACCATCTTCCTGGTTTATTTGCATTTTCAAAAAAGTTTTGTTTAGATCTTTTAATTTTTTGTGCCAGTTCTTCTTTCTCAATTAATTCCAGTTTATGCTTAACTAAGTTCATTTGAGTTTTTATATTCTTTTGTTGCGGATATTTCTGTAGTTCTTTTTCTAGTTTCATGTAGTCCTCTTCTAGTGTCTTTTGAGCTTCTCTCTTTTTTACTTCTTTTTTTTAAACAAGTTTTATTCAATTTTTCCAAAACAACATAAAAAAGAGCTCTTTTCAGTGTACAACATAATTCCGAGTCACCACTTTTACATGCAAATATGACAGTAATTATATATTCATTTTTACATTCAACATCCTATCTTATCCATTTTTATCTTAATTCTATTATTACTTCTCCATTTCAACTTTTACATAAGAAAAGGAACAAACAAATTAATTATGTTAAATGATATTACTTTCATTCTAAACATCTTCTCAATTCATTTCAATTTATTTCAAATATATTTCTTAAACATTAACATTTCTTTTAAACGTGGCCTTTTCCAAAGTACTCTTATCTCATTTTACCTCTCAACTTTTACATAAGAAAAGGAACAAACAAATTAATCCTATTCATTGATATTACTTTCATTCTAAACATCTTCTCAGTTCATTTCAATTTATTTCAAATGTATTTCTTAAGCATTAACGTTTCTTTTAAGCGTAGCCTTTTCCAAAGTACTCTTTTCTCATTTAAATCACAAATAGTTCCTGTATCTTCATACTTATTCCCTTTTAATTCTTTTGTCTGTCAAATTAGCAATTCCATCGCATATTCTTTCCATAAAATCTAAATTAATACAAGCTTTTACACATAAAACAAAACATAAATTTCCCCTCCCCTTTTACTAGTTTGGGGGTGTCACCTCAGTGGTTTAAATATGCCTTAATTCCTTCATCTATAATTCCCAATTAAACATCTATCTTACTTAGTTATAGTAATAATCATTCCCTAGAAAAAATAAACTACTTTACACTGTACTTTTCAGTCAGGTTCTGCAATGTATTTTCTCCCTTTACTTCCATAAAATTTTATTTATGATATCGAAAAAAAAAGGAAACGATTAATCAATTTAACTAATCCTGGTCACTGATATTAACCTCATTTTTAAACCTCATGATTCATTTCAATCATTTCAATATATATAATAAACATTAACCTTTCTTGTAACAATAAAAATAAGAACATACATTCATCTTCTAAAAAGATATCAGTGTCCCTCCCTCCTCTCAATAGTCTATATTCTATAATTTATAATTGCAAAGTACATTATTATTACTCCTCATATCAATATGGAATCCCCTTTCTTAATTCATTAACCATTATCCTTATGTATTCTAGGTAAAGAAAATTTTTCCTTTATTTTACAATTCCCATATTTCTTTATTTCCTGTTCCTGTTCCTCATTACCTCTCTTCCCTTTTGTTTTTCCAAATCTTTTCTCCCTCTGATTTATATCCCTCTCTCTCTTTTCCTTCCCCCTTTTACTTTTCTGCTGTTTCTTTCTGTCTTTCTGATTTTTGCAAGTATTCCCCATTTTAGTTACTTTCTTGAATTTCCCATTTTTAACCCCCCTTCTTTTTCCTCTTCTTTGTGGTGTTCTTTGTGTTGGTTGTCTATTTAAGATGGCTTCTTCTTGAACTAACTCCTCCTTCTCTGAGATTTCTTCTTCATATTCTTCAATCACCATTTCCATAGCTTTTAACTCAGAGAAAGTGATTCACCTCTTGCATGTAGTAGTTCTTTCAAATTTTTAAGTTCCATTTTTAGATCCCACGGAGATATTATTGTTGCACACTCTTATATCTTATAGTCATTAAAATCCACAAATCAGCTTCTCTGTTTCTTTTTTCTTCTTCAGACTTTCTAGATTCACAACTATTCCAAAACTGGGTTTATAGCAAAGTCACCAATCAGTCCAACATTCTGTATTTTTTCTTTTATTCTAATTCAATTTTCACTTTCTAGGGTACTTGTTATATTGTTTCAATATTACCTTTTCATTGTATCAAATCAGGTTCATAGAGAAATAGGCTTTCCCTTTTTCAGCTTAAATTTTTGTCCACCAGATGGCACTCTCCGTTATACAATGTCCTCACCTTCTCCCCCATTTTATTGTTCAGGACTTTCCAAGCCTCAGTATTCTAAACCAATCAAATCTCCAATTTGAATATTTCCCCCTTCTTTTTAATACTC
Source organism: Naja naja (assembly GCA_009733165.1). Taxonomy (NCBI): domain Eukaryota; kingdom Metazoa; phylum Chordata; class Lepidosauria; order Squamata; family Elapidae; genus Naja; species Naja naja. The sequence continues at coordinate 73,550 of SOZL01001478.1, forward strand.
TTAAGTCCAGCTTTAAATTATGCCTGTTTGTTGCCAATGTATTTTAATTCAGTTTGTTTAGATATCTTGTTCCAGCTTCTTCCTATCCCAGTTTGAAGCCCTGCTCAGCTGTCAAAAATATTTTCACTTTTTTTCCTTTCCCTTTACAATTCCGCCACTTTCTTATTCTTTCATAAAAATTCTTAAAATATCCATCCTGGGGTACCTTTTAATTAGATTGTTGTGCCAAATTGTCCCAATGTCAGCCTTCAAGATTTTCTTCCTTTGCTTTGCATCTTTCAGCTGTCATAAGTAATGGGGAGGAGGGGAGACATGGTTATGGGAAGCGAGCTGGAGGTTTTACAAAACAGAATTGTATAAGTTGTGGGGGGAGTTTCTTGCTTTGGTTTCTATCCTATGCTATGCACAGCCGCAGCTATTTATCAAAATATGTCAAGGTCAGCGGACAGAGGCCTCATCACCACCTGGTGATGCCCACATGATGTTATACACTACTTTTTATTGGGTGGCAAATTGAACTATTGTGGGTGGGAACGTTGCCATCACTTTGTATATGTGATTTGCGCACTCATTTTCTCAGATTCAGAATTCTTTTGTTGCTACCACTTGACTTCTAGTAAAAGATATCTTTTCTCTAATTAATGGAGTCTAAGTATTTCTTTCTTGGATTTTGAATGGAGCACCATCTGACACCCAGTTCTTATGTTGTCCACCTCTTTCTTCTCTCCTGCACAAATCTTAGTCCAGCTAAGTCCTCCTCTTCAGGGTGGCCTCTCTTTTTTATTTCTTCTCCTTGTATAGGTTATAGTTAACCTTCTGATATAAGCCTTCATTGTATCCCATACATTTTGTAATGAGTTTTCCTCTTTTTTATTTTCTTTGAAGAAAAAGGCCAGTTCTCTTTCCATGTCTTTAATAAATTCCTTTTCCTTCAAAATTAACTTGTTCAAAGTCCATCTTATCCTTTTCTTTTGTCCCTTCCACTTGACCCTTATTAGGTTGTGATCTGCCCAAGTACTTGTTTCAATGTTTGTTTCTTGTGCATTTGAAATTAATTCTGTTGACATCCAAATCATATCAAGTCTTGACCATGACAAGTGTCTATTTGAGTAAAATGTATATTGTCTACTCTTCGTGTTCATTTCTCTCCATATATCCCGAATACCTAATTCTTCTGCTATCTTAAAAAAAGATTTTGGCAATATGTTCCTGTTTTTTGTTTGTTTGCTCATCTTCTTCATTTTATAGTCCAGTTCTACATCCACTCTTGCATTAAAGTCTCCTAGAATACATATATTATCATATTCCAATTCTATTATTTTCTTATGAAGTTTATTATAAAACTCCTCTTGCTTCTCATTCGGTGCATATATTGCTACTAAAAGTATCTTTTGGTTGTTCTCCATTATCTCCACCATCAATATCCTCCGATCTTCATCTGTAAAAAATAATTTTGCTTTTATTGTATTTTTAATATACAGGACTACTTCCCTTTTGCTTTGCTGTGCCGATGAAGTATATAGGTTACTAATTCTAGGATAATCCAAAACTTGAAAATGTTGTTTTTTAATATGTACCTCTTGTAGAGAGATTATATCTAATTTTAATTTTTCTAATTTATTAAAAGTCCTTTTTCTTTTAATAGCCAAATTCAATCCAATTATATTTATTGATATTAATTTCTTCTCTTCTTCCATCATTTGTACTTTATAAGTAGGATTTATTGCTTTCATAGTTCTTTGCTCTTTTGCTTCTTTTGGTTCTACTGCCCTGCCCTTGACCCAGCCGCGTTGAACAACTTTCGTCCGGTCTCCAACCTTTGCTTTTTAGCGAAGGTTGTTGAGAGTGTGGTGGCACAGCAATTGCCACTTTTCCTGGAGGAAGTGGACTACCTGGATCCGTACCAATCGGGCTTCCGGCCCGGGTACAGCACAGAGACAGCATTGGTCGCACTGATTGATGATCTCTCTAGGGCTCGGGACAGGGGTTTTCCTCTGTCCTCCTGTTAGATCTCTCAGTGGCGATACCATCGACCATGGTATCCTGTTGCGCGTCTCGGGGTTGGGAGTGGGAGGCACTGTTTTACAGTGGTTCTCCTCCCACCTCTTGGGACGTTCGCAAACAGTGTTGGCAGGGGGCAGAGGTCAACTCCAAGGTATCTCACTTGTGGGGTGCCCCAGGGTCGGGTCCTCGCCTCTTCTTCAACATTTATATGAAGCCGCTGGGTGAGATCATCCGTGGCTTTGGGGTGAGTTATCATCAGTATGCTGATGATACACAGTTATACATCTCCACTCCAGGCCACATCAGTGATGCTCTCTCCGTGATGTCCCGTTGCCTGGAAGCGTGCTGGATCTGGATGGACAGGAACATGCTTCGACTCAATCCGGCCAAGACAGAGTGGTTGTGCATACCGACATCTCAGTCCAGTTTGGATATCCCATCTTTGGTCATGGGGGAGGAGGTGTTGCCTGCCCGTGGACAGGGCACGGAATCTGGGGGTCCTCCTGGACCCATGGCTCAAATTGGAGGAGCAGGTGGGGGCCATGGCCAGGGGGGCCTTTGCCCAGATTCGGCTGGTTCACTAGTTTCGCCCATACCTGGACCGAGATGCCCTGTGCACAATCACTCAGGTGCTCGTTATTTCCTGACTCGACTACTGTAACGCTCTCTACCTAGGACTGCCTGCATGCATCGCTTGGAGGCTTCAACTGGTGCAGAATGCGGCTGCGTGGGTAGTGATGGGAGCTTCCCGATACTCCCATATTACACCCCTCCTGCGTGACCTGCATTGGCTTCGGTTGCCCTCTAGATTCAAGGTTCTGGTGTTAACATTCAAAGTCCTACTGCGCATGCCCCAGCATGATGGCTGCTTGCTGAGTGATCTCTTCCCGGTAGCTTTGTTTGAGACGGCTTGTGGCGGTGAGACTTTCCTGTTGTTGCGAGCTCTTCAGTTTTTCTTTCAGAAGAGCTCAGGCATGAATTCGAGCTTTTTTGGGCTCGGTTGAGGCTGGCGTGTTTGCTGCTGGGGTTTGTTCCCAGCGCCGCCCGCGGTGAAATGGCGGCCGTTCTATTGGGGGGGTTCCGGACGGCACTGAGTGCCTCGGCAGCTTTTCTGTCGGCTGCGGAGGCCATGGCGCAGGCTGTTGGCGGCAGCTCCCTTCGCGATGGGGCGCTTGAAGGTGATGGAGGGACGGCTGCGGCGACCGGGGCGGCGGAGGCGGCGTTGTTGGCTGCTTCGGTGGAGGCCCTGACCGCAGCGATGGCTCCCTTTGCCGGAGAGGTTGTAGTGGACGACGGAGGCGACGGCCGCGTGACGGGGCGCGAGGCAGCGGCGGTGACGGCTGCCGGGAGGCCCCACTGCAGCGATGGCTCGCTTGTTGGAGAGGCTGCAGCAGTTGTGGTCGCCAAGGTGGCAGAATGGCTTTGGCGATGGAGACTGCTGTGGCGGCGGCGGAGTCTACGAGGTCAACGGAGGAGGTGGCTGCTCCAGGGAGGCTTTGGCTGCAGCGACTATGCTGGCCGGGCTCGCTGTTGGCAGCAGCCTGGTTGTAGTGCCTCTGTGCTGCTGCTGCTGCTGCTGCTGGCTCCTGGACTGCCTGAGGACCCCTGGCGATATAGTGTTCTCGCTTGGCCCAGTCCCCTGGGTGGCCCCTTCATTCCAGCTGCTCAGAAGATTCTGGTGGGGCCCAGGTGGTCATTTAGACTGAGTCGTACTGGCCTGGTGTGGGGTCGGAGTCTGTTATGGGCAAGACCCCCATGGTTGGCCAGTTTTCCATCTGATCTTGGTCGCATGGATTTTAACAGCCACGCCATTTTGGATACTTTCCTGGTCCTCCTGTCTATTTTGTGCCTCCTTCGACTGCCCATTTTTCTATTCTGGGCTCGTCCACTATGTCTGTTTTTGGCACCCTCAGATCGCCTGAACTCCTTATTTGCACCTTTGTTGGTGTAGTGTCATCTTTTCCAGCCACCATGGTTTTTCCATCTTTTCCATCTATCTCAACCTTTTCTTCAGGATACGGTTTCAGGCTGGATCCCATTGTGGTGAGAGGACAATGGGAGGACTATCCCCTCTGTGAGAGAATAGAGGGTTGAACCATCATGCCATCAGCCAATTTTACCCGACCACCGCGGTGAGAGAGCAGTGTGCTGCCTATTGTGACTCTGGTCCGAACAGGTGTGAGAGGCCTGTTGTGATGTGGGACTTTTGGACTGATACCTGGACCGCTTATTCTCCACCTAGGCACTCTTGACATCAGTGCACCATCTATCACTTTGCCGTGACATTTTCTATCTACCCACTATGAATTTTATGATCTATTATTTATGTTGGTTTACTCGCTAGCAGAATTACGGGCCTTCAGGACTGCGCCTTGTCCTTGAGTTGGCCTGTGGGGTTATCGACAGCTTACCTTAATGACGGATCCTGGGATCCCCGAGGTGGCATGACGCAGCCAAGGGTCAAATTTTAAATCGGAAAGGGACGACTTTTAAAATTTTTAAGTTGTTTTAATGGGTTAGGGAGGAGGTTGGGGGCTCTGCCTTTTTGGCAGAGTCTGGTTTGTCCAGGCCGGATGGTGGTCTCATGGCGGGGGGGGGTGAGGGGCCACGGGTCCGCATAGGCAGGGTGGGACTGATAATCCCTAGGGCGATTGGTTATGGCAGGTGGTGAGACAGAGGGTCATATCGGTCTTGGGAGCGCCGCATTTACGGCGTGCGCCCGACCCTCAGGTCCCTGCCCGCCCTGGCCTCGGGCGGTGTGGTCCCTGGGCTTAGGCTGGTGGATGTAAATGCCAGATCCGTAGCCAAAGGCTCCCTCCTCCGTGAACTCATTGAGGAGGAGGCTGCGGATCTGGCATGTATCACGGAGACCTGGTTGGGGCCTGAGGGTGGTGTCCCTCTATGTGATCTTTGTCCCCAGGTTTCGGGTGTTGCACCGCCACGTGCCCAGGGTAGGGGTGGAGGAGTAGCATTGTTATTAGGGAGACTCTGTTTCCAAGGGAGGCCACTGTCCCGCAGATTGGCGGTTGCGAATCCCTCCTTCTGAGGTTGGGCCCGGGTGGTCGGTTGGGCCTGCTGTTGTGACCTGTCCCCCAGCTGCGTTGCACGGCCCTTCCCGAGCTGCTGGATGCCCTCTCGGAGTGGTGGTGGAGTTTCCCAGACTTATTGTTCTGGGGACTTCAACACCTCCCTGGGGGTGGCATCTGGATTGGCTCGGGAGTTCTTGGCATCCATGACAGCCATGGACCTGACCCAGGTGATTCAGGGGCCCACCCATGAGGGGGAACGCGCCGACCTGGTTTTTATCTCGGGCAGTGGTGTAGTGATCTGGGGGGTGGATCTCCTGTTATTCTACCCCTATCATGGACAGATCATTATCTCCTGAGGCTGGTCTTCCAATACTGCTCCTCGCTGCTGGGATGAGGACCGACGATGGTTCCCCAGGGCCTAATGGACCCGGAGAGGTTCCAGACGGCCCTGGGGTTTTGCCCACCTCCCTTGCCCACAGCCCGCCGAGACTTTGGTGGCCTGGCAGAAGAGGCCTCGCGGACGGTCCCCTTGCGGCTCTCCCTTGCCGGAGACCTCGTTTAGCTCCTTGGTTCTCAGAGGAGCTTCGGGGAATGAAGCGCAGAGAAGACGCCTAGAGAGTAGGTGGAGGACTAGTCGCCTGGTCTGACCGTCTCCAGTTAAGAGCCTATATTAGGACTTACCTGGAAGCGATTAGAGCAGCGAGATGTACTTACTCCTCCTGATCCTGCAGATGATTCCCCTGAGGCCCTGTTTAGGGTCACTGCCCTCTTAATTGAGGGAGGGACCCAAGGGCAGAGCAGAGGATTTTAGCTTACATCTGGCGGATAAGGTCAGCCACTCGGGCTTGGGCTTAGACTCTGACTGGCAGGATATTGACGATATGCATGCATGCAGTCTTGTGGATCCTATTTGGGTTGAGTTTGACTCTGTCTCCCTGGATGAAGTGGACAGGATCATGCGGAGGCTGTCTTCCACCACGTGTTTATTGGACCGCGGTCCTTCCTGGTTGGTTTATGCCTCCAGGAGGTTACATGCTGGCTCCAGGCAGTTATCAACGCTTCTTTGAGTGAAGGGTTTTTCCTGCCTCTTAAAGAGGCGGTGGTGAGACCCCTCCTTAAGAAGCCTGCTCTGGACCCAACCGCTTTGAATAACTATCGTCTAGTCTCCAACCTTCTAGCTGGAAGGTTGAGAGAGCGCAGGTTCAGCAGCGCTGTTCCTGGAGGAAACTGATTACCTTGACCTGTACCAATCGGGTTTCAGGCCCGCACAGCACGAGACAGCATTGGTCGCATTGGTGGATGATCTCTGGAGGGCTCGACAGGGGTTTTTCCTCTGTTCTGGTCCTTTAGATCTCTCAGCAGCTTTCATACCATCGACCATGGTATCTCTTCATGGCTCCAGGGGTTGGGAGTGGGGCACTGCAGCCACGGTGGTTCTCCCTCTACCTTCGGACCTCTCGCAGTCGGTGTTGACGGGAGAGCAGAGGTCCTCCCAGGCCTCTTAGCTGTGAGTGCCTCAGGGTCGGTTCTCTCACCTCCTGTTTAATATCTACATGAAACCGCCAAGAGATCATCATCCGTGGTTTGGGGTGAGGTATCATCAATATGCTGATGATACCCAGCTGTATGTCTCCACCCCAGACCATCAGTGATGCTCTCTCGTGATGTCCCGGGTGCCCGGAGGCGTGCAGGCCTGGATGGGGAGTAATAGGCTCAGACTCAACCCGCCAAGACTGGAGTGGCTGTTCTTACCTGCATCCTCGGTTTCAGCTGATGTGCCATCTTTGTCATGGGGGGAGGTGTTACCCCTCGCGGGATAGGGCTGAGGAATCTGGGCGCCCTCCTGGATGCACAGCTCAGTTTGGAGGAGCAGGTGGGAGCTGTGGCCAGGGGGGCTTTTGCCCAGGTTCGGCTGGT
>SOZL01001478.1:81499-102293 GCA_009733165.1 Naja naja
TTTTGCAAGTTTCTTAGCGAAGGTAGTCCATTTGTTCTGACCCAAGCCTTGTTCAAATTAAACAAATACAAACTGTGTAAAAAAGCAAACCTTTTTTAATGTGGCACTGGTAATTCTGCATTCCCAGCCAAGAGTCAGTTAAAGCTAATTGTCTGATATCAAAAGCAAGCCCTTTCAAGGTTGTGAAAGGCTGCCAAGAACAGAAGACTAATTACTGATTAAATATCCATTGACAGAAGTTTCAAAAACAAACCGGAGTAAGCAGGGCTTTGACGAGAACTCTGAGTCTAAAGAACTTCTTTGCTTCTTGCCAAGAACACATCCCCGAGGGCTGGCTTTTATCCCTTATGGGAGGGGACATCACCTTCCAGCCTTACTCCCGAATCACCCTTGCTGCTTCAGCTGCTCTTTCCTTCGAGCAGCCCTGCATGCACGTGCACTGGGCACAGGCTCCCTGGGGTCCTCTGTGTCACTGCTGCCAGACTCCACAAGCTCCGAAGGCAGCACCACATTCTCTGATAGTCCTGACCCCATCCCTGCATCACACGCAGGCCCCTCATCGGAGTCCTCACTATCAGAGACCTCTGCCATCCGCACCTGCTGCCAGTGAACCACAACACCATTACATGCTGTAAAATGGGCTTCCTTAGAAAATAAGTCGATAACAGTCCAAATCACGGTACTTCCTCCACTCTCTGGTAACTCTATGATAAAGTCCATCACGATTTCTTGCCATGGCTTCGTTGGTTCAGCTACTTGTTGGAGGAGACCAGGGGGTTTCCCAGTTCTATGTTTCATCATGGCACAAATTGAACAGCTTTTTACATAGTCCTTGACATCACTCTTCATTTTTCGCCACCAGAATTGTCTTCTGATTAAATGTAGGCTTTTCAGAAACCCAAAGTGCCCCCCCAACCACGAGTCATGGCTATGTTTTAGTACCATTAGTCTTAGAGTATTGGGTACATAAATCTTGGTTCCTTTCCGAGCTAATCCTTCATTCATTGTCAAATAGTTTGATTTTCAGCAAACCATGAATTGTTTAAAAGTGCTCCCTTCAAATCGGTTGTCAGTTTGTCCTCAAGGAGTCTAGGGCTGCATTTGGCTTGGCCTCTGGTGGTCGCTTGGCCAGCAGGTTGGGCTTCTGATATCATAGTTTGCACTATCCCAGCCTCCCGGCGACTGTCAAATTGGGGTTTTCTCAACAAGGCATTCGCCAATCAGTCCCCCCTCCCTCCAGGATATATTTCAGGTTAAAGTTTTTTTAAAAAAAGTTTTTTATTTATTTTGACAACAAACATTGACAAATACAAACATAAAACATCAAATAAAACCATCTTTCCATTGTACAGTGTGTCAGTTGGTACATATCTTTTGTGCATGATATCAACAGTCTTTCCCTTCTAAATTTAAATTAAAATTCATATTATGTAGATCAACTATGCATATTATATTGTTCTGTCTCCCCTTCCCTTCTCCAGAAGGTAAGGAAACTTGGCACCAACACACACACAGAGAGTCACGCTGACCTGTCTCCAAAAGCCAATTTGCTGCAGCTGATAAGACTCTTGGCAATCACACACGCTCTGACTGCCAAGTTCAGATCTGTCAGGTATCAGATTACTCACTGAGCCAGAAGGGGTTTTTTATTCCCAAAGTCCACGACGAAGAGTTCCTCCAGATACAGTTCACAAACAGAATTCTTGGATGGTTCGAACTTTGTCACGCACGGAGTTTGCAACGTAGGCACACCCACTTTTATACCTTGTGGGGTGTGGTCCAGCTCAATCTCTGGCCCTCCCACGCCTCCTATGTTGCTGCTGACGTTTCTCCCTCCGACGTTGCCTGGGATCAAGCCAGGAATCCTCCTCCTCACTCCCCAGCCGTGGCCGTACCGATATGCGTCTCTCAGGCTGTTCCTCTTGGCTTTCCGAAGAAACCTGAGGCATTGCTAGGGAGGAAGGTCCTGGGGAGGAAGGCATTGCCCGTTCCTCCTCTTCATCATCCAGGTCCTCTTCCTCTGTCAGCACAGGCTCAGGAGGCGGGGCCACAACATTATATTATATTATTGATAACTCCTTATTAGACTTTAATTATAAGTTCACGTCATGTGAATTGTATTTATAAAATACAATTGAAGAGAAATGTGAAAGATTTATAATGAAATCAATATCAGTTGTCAGGATGAATTTGAATGGATTAATCATTTTATTCATTATTTTTATATATTTTTTCTTTTTTTAGAATTAAGTGTGTATTGTTAAGGGAAAGTACCAAGCGGAATTCGGTTGATAAGAGTTATATGATATAAAATAGATATTAGAAATTGAATGTTATAATTGTATAATGTATAAATTAAATGTTTAATGAGATTTGAAAGGATAATAATTTTAAAATACAAAGGTGACAAACTCTATTTGGTAATTATAGGGGAACCTTGCTTTTAATGCCTGGAAGGGAGGGAGTTTTCTTCTTTTTCTTCCCTTTCGGGATGATGATGGAAAAGAATCTATGAAATTGTAAGTAGGACAGACAAAAGTACAAGTATAATGACTAGAAAGATATAGAAATTTAGAAAAAAATATATAATTGAATTAGAAAGGAATGAGATAATTATAAAATAAGGCTGAGGAAAATAAGGGAAGAGAAGAATTATTGAAAAATTGATAAGATAGTGATAAGATATGAAATTGAATACAAAGATGAATATGTAACTGAGATTATGTCTGTATGGAGATGTGATAACCTGGAATCATGCTGCTCTCAAAAAAGATGTTTTATTTCTATTATGTTTTGTGAAAACCCAATAAAACTTTTACTAAAAAAAATAACAGAGTGTGTGTGTGTGTGTGGTGTGTATGGGTGTGTGTATGGAATGCAAGTGTGGGGGAATGGTATCCAAGCAACTGTTGGCTTCCATGAGGCATTGCTGGCATTTTCAGGACACACTGAGCAGATGTCCTGGCATGGCTAGCTGTTTCCCATAACAAAATGAACAGAAATGATTGGTGGATGTATTGGACGGTGGGTGGCCTGTAGGGAAAAGGGGGAAGTAACTATGCTTGCTTCTACGTGGGAAACCCAGAGCTGGTTTTGCTTCTTCTGTGCCAATGTGATTTTTTTCAGTAAAGTTGGTAAAATTTTAAAATTTTGTAAAGTCTTGGTAAAATAATGTCCCAGGAGTTTCTTTTTCTGGATTCGCCAACTGGACAGGTGACAAGAGGATTGCATTGGAAGGTAGGGAGTAAAGCATGTGAGACAGCATCATTCAGAATAGCTAGGCCAAGATTCTCCATTTCCTCAGGGTACTTCTTTACTTATTAAAATCAATTTAAGCATATTTTTGGACATATATTTCTTTTGCCATGTGTTTCCCAATCCAGAACAAGAAATCAAAACTGCTGATTTTCAACACTGAAACAGCTGAAATTTGGCAACTTGATTAAAGGGGCCTTTGGGATCTCAAAATGTGTGGAGGGTATACCATTGAGCCATAGTTTGCCCATTCTTGTATCAAGAATGTATCCAGCCAAATTTGAACTGGAGCTAAAGCACCCAACAGAGCACAGTTCCAGGTGTATTCCAGTAGCTGGTAATCCACACCTTTTTCCCTGAGATCCTCTAGTTCAGAGGCAAGACCAGGGGTGGGATTCTACTGGTTCGGCCCGGTTCTATAGAACCGGTAGCTCCAAAGAGCAGCTGACACCGAACCCGTTCGCTGTGACAATCTTCTGGTCTTCTGTTCGGCCCACCCGCTCGCCCGGGCTCTAGGCTGTGCTTTATTCCCTGCTTTTTCCTCCTCAGCTGCTTTAGCCTGGCTGAGTGCCACTAAATCAACAGGAAAAGGTGAATGCAAAGCGCGCACTCACCAAACCGGTTGTTATGCTGGTAGGATCCCACCCCTGGGCAACATCTCATGTTATTTTAGGCACCAAGAGCCCCAGTAATCCTTCATTTATACCTGTTTTCATAAGAAACTATTGTGTAGTGGGCTTCAGTAGGCAAGAACCAGACCAGCATAGCTGCAACAGCATTTATTGATTCAAAACTGGAACTAAGGAACTGCAGGCAAATGCCTGTAATTTATACTCTGGGCCCCAGGGACGGTTTGCTCCTGGTATACTGAGGAGCTCCGGGAGATGAAGCGTCGTCGTAGGGGTTTAGAAAGCAGGTGGAGGTCTACCGTTCTCAATCGATCGTGCCCAGCTAAGAGCCTACATTAGGACTTACCTGGTAGCTATGGGAGGCGAGAAGGTCTTATCTCTCACTCTCATGCGTCCATGAATAACGCAGCCGCCCTGTTTGGGTTACCCGTTCCCTCCTCGTTTAGAGGAGGGCGGACCAGTGGGCAGGGCTGAGGAGTTTAGTCAATATCTGGCCGGATAAGATGGCTTCGCATGGGCGGGTTGTCCTCTGATTTGCAGTGGTGGGAGGAGCGGTTGTGGGTAGTCTGGCCACTGTTATCTGGGATGAGTTTGATCCTGTCTCGAGGATGAAGTGGACAGGATTATGCGGCGACTGAGTTCCACCACATGTTTGTTGGACCCGTGTCCCTCCTGGCTGACTTATGCGCCAGGGAGGCCACCTCTTGGTTGGCTCGGGCAGTTGTCAGCAGCTTCATTGAGGGAGGGTGTTTCCCTCCGCCTTGAAGGAGGCGGTGGTGAGACCCCTCCTGAAAAGCCTGCCTTGGACCCGACCGTGTTAGACAACTTCCGTCCGTCTCAACCTTGGCTTTTTGGCGAAGGTTGTTGAAGATAATGGTGGCTCAGCAGGTTCGCTTTTCTGGATGAAGGCGGACTACCTGGATCCATACCAATCGGGCTTCGACCGGTTACAGCACGGAGCGGCATTGGTGGCGATGGATGATCTCTGGAGGGCCGGGACGGGGTTTTCCTCTGTCCTGGTCTATTGGACCTCTCAGCGGCTTTCGATACCATCGACCATGGTATCCTTTTGCGTCGCCTCCGGGGTTGGGAGTGGGGGCACTGTTCTTCAGTGGTTCTCCTCCTACCTCGAGTGATGCTAATCGGTGTTAGTGGGAGGGTTGATTAGGCCCGGGGCTCTCTCTTATGGGGTCCCTGAAGTGGTCCTTTCCCTCTCTTATTTAATATCTACATGAAACCGCTGGGTGAGATCATCCGTGGTTTTGGGGTGAAATTCCATCAATGCGCTGATGATACTCAGCTGTACCTTTCCACCCTGGCCAGATCAGTGATGCCCTCTCCCTGATGTCGGTGTTTGGATGCGTGCGGATCTGGATGAGTAGGAACATGCTCCGACTCAACCCGGCCAAGACTGAGTGGCTGGCGTGTCGGCGTCTCGGCCCAGCCAGGATTGTTTATCCTTGGCCATAGGGGTGAGTGTTACCCCCTGTGGATAGGACGCGGAATCTGGGGGTCCTCCTGGATGTCACGGCTCGGTTGGAGGAGCAGGTGGGGGCCGTCGCCAGGGGCCTTTGCCCAGCTCCGTCTTGTTCGACAACTTCGCCCTTTTCTGGACGGGATGCCCTCACGCTGAGTTACTCATGCCCTTGTCACCTCGAGACTTCGACTACTGCAGCTCTCTATCTAGGACTGCCCTTGCATACCATCCGGAGATTGCAGTTGGTGCAGAATCGCGGACGCGTGGATGGTGATGGGAGTTACCGGTTCTCCCATGTTACCCCCCTCCTGCGTGGCCCATTGGTTGCCGATTAGCTCGGGTGAGATTCAAGGTTTTAGTTTTGACATTCAAAGTCCTACGACATGGGTCCCCAATATCTGAGGGCGTCTTCTTCCAATAGCTAGTGCGGCCGCCCTGTGCGGGCTCATAGGCAGGACTCCTCGGGGTTCCATCGGCGAGTCAATGCGGTTGGTACTTCCCGGCAGCGAGCCTTCTCTGTTGCGGCCCCGACCTCTGGAATCAACTGCCTCTGGAGCTCCGTCTGGCCCCTGATCTCCGCACCTTCCTTGTGAATTAAAGACCTGGTTGTTTGACCAACCGGGCTGTGACCCTTCCTTGGGGGAGGGATGGTTTTTAATGTATTTTATTGTTGTGTTTTATATTTGGGCTTGTTAGTTTAATGTCTTTTTAAATATTTATTGTTCTGTGTTTTTAGTTGTGAGCATGAGTCTTGGGAAGTGACATACATCAAATATAAATAAATAAATAAATAATGCTTGAAAACCCCACCCAAATATAAATGTTCAAAGTTTCCCTCCAAAACAGTTGGAGCTAACAGTGAGGGTCAACTAAAGGTTAGTTTCACTTTAGGAAGGTTAACAGTTAGGGTCATCTAAAGGTTAGTTTCACTTTAGCAGGCTTACACAACTATATACAGTCAGTACGTAACAACCCTCCCCCCTAGGATAGTGCTTATCCTCAGTCTGTTGAACATTCATAGTCTTTGAGATAGGCTGGGGGCCCATGGATCCTGGTGGACTGCCACAGTGTTACTGGAGAGTCCTGTTGAAGTGGAATATTGTCCATGTCCAATTGGACAGAGTCTTGATGGCCATTTTGTCACCCGTGAGTGGCAGCAGCTCTACGGCCCTTGGTACCTCCGTTTCTCCGGAGGCAGCCATGGGTGGTATAGGCAGATTCAGAGAAAAACAGTTTTCTCGTGGGTCTGATAAAACCTCGGGATCCTCATCCAGGACTGGCCCAGCCTGCCGAAGCCGTAACTGATCAATGTGGTGTCTGATTTTACTATCGTTCCCCAGAGTAACCTCGTATGACAAGGGACCTGTTACCTTAGTTACTCTAGCTGCCACCCAAGGGGCCCCACTCTCATAGTTCCTGGCCCAGACCAAGTCTCCCAGCTATAAGTACCTGGGGAGGGGTTGGCTGAGCCGTCTCCACCACTATTCTGTTTGGGTGAAGTCAGTCGAGCTTGGTTGTGATCCAGCGGCCCCATCTGTCATGCTCCTGGTGGAGACTGACTCTGAGGGAGAGGAGGAACATCCAACAGGGAGTGGAAGTGTGGCTCCGGAGGTTGTGGAGGAAGCTGGGGAAGGGCACAGGCCAGCTGGGCAGTCAGAGGAGGACCCAGGCCCATCCCCTCTCCATCCTAGGGCGCACAGGGAGGAGAGGATAAGGGAGAAACGTGAATGGCATGGTCTATGGGGGAGGAAAGGGCCTTGCTCCCCTTCATGGGCTGCAGCTGTGAGAACTGGTTAAAAGGACGGACTGCGCATGAGCCAGTGCTGCAAACAAAGCATGAAAATATTTCTAGTCTGTCCATTCTTACCTGAGTTTGGCATCCTTCCCAGTGTGTATTCCAATATCTGTGGACATCTTCAAGCCCTTATCTTGCCTGGTTCCCTTAATTGCTTCAGTGTGGTTTGTGTTGTTTTTTCTATTTATAATTTATAGGTATTTTTAGTTTAAACATCATTTCCTCCTTTTTGTAACTGCTTGTGGGGGAGTTTTTTGTCTCCAGTCAAGGGAGATGGGCGGAGCTGGCATTGCAGTGAAATGGAGGTGATTTCAGCTCTTGAAATCACCCCCGATATCACCACTGCAGGGTGGTCCCCTGGGACCTAAGCCGACTCGTAGGGTCGGTGAGTGACTGGGGTGCTTCCTGTTGATCCCAGGGACATCGCAAAGTCCCCGGTTGATCCAGGACAGCCCCTTTGCCAGCAGCGGATTGAGGCAGCCATTAAGCTGCTGAAGCTGTGACAGCTCAGGGAGAACGAGATTGAAAGAAGTGTGTCGGTGCGGTGAGATGTTTTTTTCTATTTTTTCTTTTTTTTAGAGAACACCCTAGTAATTTTAATTGAGTTTAAAAGTTAAGATCATAATGGAATAGGCGACGTGAGTGATTTTGCTGGAGATTAAGGAGACTTCTTTCTTTTTATGGTTTATAAAGGCTTCTCTTTTTTTCTTTTTTTCTTCAGTTTTCCAGTTTGCCTGTGCTTATATATAATTTCTTTGGATTTTTGGATTTTAATGTTATTTATTTATTTATTTATTTATTTATTTATTTATTTATTTATTCGACTTATATGCCCCCTCTCCCAAAGGACTCGGGCTCACAGATAAAAGAAAATACAACAATAAATTACCTAAAAGCGTATTAAACAAACTAAGCGAATTAACATTAAAACCCCAAGATTAAAATCAAGAAAACCCAAGGAGTCAGCATAGCCCAGATTGTAAAACAGCCAGGTTTTAACTTCGTGGAAGGAAGGTACGGAGATCAGGAGCAAGCGGAGCTCCAGTGGAAGGAGATTCCATAAAGTGGGGGCCACAGAATAGGCTCTCCCGAGTCCCCCAAGCGACATTGAGTCGGGACGGCACCCTGAGGAGGCCCTGCCTATCGCCCACCGGCGGTTGGTACTGAAACTGGGAGGAGTCGTTCGTAAGTATCCTGGACCCATGCCATGTAGGACTTTGAATGTTAACACTAAAACCTTGAATCTCACCCGGAGGGCAACCGGAAGCCAATGCAAGTCACGCAGGAGGGTGTAACATGGGAGTATCGGGAGGCTCCCAACACTACCAGCGTCGCATTCTGCACCAGCTGAAGCCTCCAGTGGTATGCAAGGGCAGTCCTAAGTAGAGAGCGTTACAGTAGTCCAGTCAGGAGACACAGGGCCTGAGTGATCTGCGCAGGGCATCCCGGTCCAGATATGGGCAGCAGCTGGCGAACCAGCCGGACCTGGGCAAAGGCCCCTGGCCACGGCTCCCACCTGCTCCTCCAACTTGAGCGCGAGTCCAGGAGGACCCCCAGGTTCCGTGCCCTGTCCACGGGGTAACACCTCCCCCATGACCAAAGATGGAACCTCAGAACTGGACGGGATGTCGGTATGCACAACCACTCTGTCTTGGCTGGATTGAGTGGAGCATGTTCCTGTCCATCCAGATCCGCACGCTTCCAAACAACGGGACATCACGAGAGAGCATCACTGATGTGGTCGGGGTGGAGATATATAACTGCGTATCATCAGCATACTGATGATAACTCACCGAAACCACGGATGATCTCCCCAGCGGCTTCATATAAATGTTGAACAAGAGAGAGAGAACCGACCCCTGAGGTACCCCACAAGTGAGAGACCTCGGAGTCGATCTCTGCCCCCTGCCAACACTGTTTGCGGCCGAGAGGTAGGAGGAGAACCACTGTAAAACAGTGCTGCCACTCCCAACCCCCAAGACGCGCAACAAGATACCATGGTCGATGGTATCAAAGCGCTGAGAGATCTAACAGGACCAGGACAGAGGAAAACCCCTGTCCCGAGCCCTAGAGATCATCAATCAGCGACCAATGCTGTCTCGTGCTGTACCCGGTCGGAAGCCCGATTGGTATCCAGGTAGTCCGCTTCCTCCAGGAAAAGTGGCAATTGCTGGGCCACCACACTCTCAACAACCTTCGCTAAAAGCGAAGGTTGGAGACGGACGAAAGTTGTTCAACATGGCTGGGTCCAAGGCAGGCTTCTTCAGAAGGGGCCTCACCACCGCCTCTTTAAAGGCGGCAGGGAACAGCCCCTCCCTCAATGAAGCGTTGACCACTGCCGGAGCCAGCCACCGCGTGACCTCCCTGGAGGCATAAACCAACCAGGAAGGGCACGGGTCCAATAAACATGTGGTGGAGCTCAGCGCCGCGATGATCCTGTCCACTTCATCCTCAGAAACAGGATCGAACTCAGTCCAGATGACATTAGCCAAACCACTCGCCTCCCCTCTCCAGACCCTGCAAGTCCGCGCAACCCTTCCGGAGCAATTTTATCCTGCAGATAAAGACCAAATTCCTCAGCTCTGCCCAAAGTCCACCACCTCCCCAAGTGTAGGAGGGGCGGGCAACCCCAAACAGGGCGGCGGGTGGTTATCTGGATGCTATGAGGGCAGAGAAGTAAAGTCTCCGCCGCCCCGCAGCCACCAGTAAGTAAGTCCTAATAGGCTCTCAACTGGGCTCGGTGGGATACGGAGCGGGTCGCCCTCCACCTACTCTCTAGTCCCCTTCTCGACGCTTCATCCCCGGAGCCCCTCAGTGTACCAGGGGCCAACCGGGATCTGCGTTGAGTAAGGGACGCATGGGGACAACCCTGTCCAGGGCCCCCGCAGCCGACTGTTGCCAGGTAGCCACAAGGACCTCGACAGGGCTGTGGGTAAGGGATGCAGGAAAAAACCCAGTTCTGCCTGGAACCTCTCAGGGTCCATCAGGCCTGGGGCAGAACCATCTAGGCGGCTCCTCATCCCAGCGGTGTAGGGGCTTGTTGGAAGGCCAGCCAGGAGATAGTGGTCTGACCATGGAACCGGATGGGTTACAATAACACCATCCCCAGGCCACTTCGCCACCACCGAGACAAAAACCAGGTCGAGCATATTGCCCCTCGTGAGTCGGGCCAGCTATTAACTGGGTCAGACCCATAGACTCCATGGAAGCCATGAATTCCTGGGCCAACCCGGCGCTGCACCCAAGGAGGGAGGTTGAAGTCCCCAGAACTATAAGCTCCGGGAACTCCACCGCCACCCCGAGGCGGCATCGAGCAGCCCAGGCAGGGCTGATACACAGCTGGGGACAGGTATGTAAGCAGCATGCCCATCTGACCATGAGGCCCGAACCTCACAGGAGGGACTCACACCCACCAATCTCAGGAGCAGGGGCCTCCCTTGGAAGCAGGGCCTCCCGGATAATGACAGCCACCCCACCACCCCTTCCCTGGGGTGAGACCGGTGCATAACCCGAAAACCTGGGGGCAGATATCAACCAGAGGGACACCGCCCTCTGGCCCCAACCAGGTCTCGTGATACAAGCCAGGTCCGCAGCCTCCTCCTCAATAACCTCCCGGAGGAGGAGCGCCTTATTCACCACGGACCTGGCATTAAAATACACCAGCCGGAGCCCAGGGGCCCTGGATCCCAAAACCCCAGAAATTGAGAAGAGGTCGAGGGTTGGGCACAGCTTGAATGCAGGGCGCTCCCCTAACATGATACGGCCCCCCTCCTCCTCGACTCCTACCCATTCCAACCACCCTGGGAATCAAGGCCTCCACTATTCCGTCCGGGACTCCGCCACCCCACCCGACCCCCTCCAACCCCGAGCCTGACTGGGGCTGCAATGAACACCTGTGAACCCCCCCCCTTTCCTAACCCACTTAAGAATCGATTCAAAAATTTAACTAAAGAAGGTCTGGAACCCCTCCTTCTACCCTGCCCAGAACCCCCACCCCAACCCCTACTAGTGCAATGCCAACTCTCTGGGTTCCATGACCCGTCCTTGAGATACAGTGTGGAAAGTCCAGCGGGCCAAACCCAGGAAGGAGGAGCCCAATTAATTTGATCTTTCCTTTCTCCTTTTTGTGTAAAAATATGGTCTTTTGAGGTTTTTTTCTTCTTTATTTTAAGAAGGGAAAGGAAGCAATACATTGTTGCGAATTATCTGGCACGGAAGGGAAGCGAAAGTTGGGAAAGAAACACAGCACTGCCACCTAGAGGCTTGTTTTTTTAAAAAAGTATATATATTTACAAGAACTATTTTAAGGGCTCTGTGTTGAAAGTTAGATACAGGAAAGCGCTGGAACTGTTTATACAGGTGCTCTCTGTAAACTATTGTGTATTTGAGCCTGGATTTGAAGCTAAAGGATGAAGTGACCTTGGAGAATTTAAAATACAAAGAGCTGAAGGTTTTTTTTGTGAAGCCTTGGATATCAAGTGGTGACAGCTGTTTAAAGAGTGACTGTGTCTTATTTTTTGCTTCCCTTTGCCTGGAATTTATTTTCTATAAGTAATTTTCAGTTTTCATTTTAATACATTTTTATTTTTAATGTTTACCTTTTCTTGTTTCTTTTTTATTCTTTCTTTATTATTGGTGTTCTCTTTTTTAATTTTAAATTTTATTTACAAGCTTTATTTTTATTTTTCCTTTTTTTTCTCTTTTGTGTCTGAATTAAGATATACAAGTATTGGCCTTTTTTATTATTATTTTTATTTTTACTCCTTTACCTTTTTAAATTTTTAATTGATTTATTATTGATATTTTTTGATTATTATTGTTTTTTTTCTTTTTTCTTTTTTGTTTCCTTTTTCTTGTTTTTTCATGGATATCCTTTTTCATTAGAATCCTTACGTGATTCTCAATGTCTTTGTCCAGGCCTGGCCACTACAAGTAGCTCCTAGCTAGAGCCTTCATCCGAACAATTCCTGGGTGCCCCTTGTGTAGGGAATCCAGCACCTTGGAGCAAAGACTGGCTGGAATGATGACCCTGCTGCCCCACAGCACACATCCCTTGTGGGCCAACAGTTCATTTTTCCGATAAGCATAGTGCTGAAACTCAGGGCCTGGCCAGGCTTCTGGCCATCCCCTTAACACCCAGCGTTTTGTCCATGGTGGTTTCAGCTGCAACATCCCCTGCATGTAGGGGTGCTTCAGGCAGGTCCTGGATCACCAGAATATGACAAGCTGGGGTCAGATCCAGCTCAGTCTGTGGTGGAGGCAATTGGCTAAGAGCGTCGGCGTGGCCTATTTCCTTGCCTGGCTTGTGGACTAGCCAGTACGAGTATGCAGCCATGAAAATGGACCATCGTAAATGTCAGCTGGTGCTCCATTCAAAATCCAAGAAAGAAATACTTAGACTCCATTAATTAGAGAAAAGCTATCTTTTACTGGAATTCAAGTGGTAGCAACAAAAGAATTCTGAATCTGAGAGAAAGAGCGCGCAAATCACATATACAAAGTGATGGCAACGTTCCCACCCACAATACTTCAAATTATCCACCCAATTAAAAGTTGTGTATAACTTCATGTGGGCATCTCCAGGTAGTGATGAGGCTTCTGTCCATTGACCTTGACATATTTTGATAAAGAGCTGCGGCTACGCATAGCATAAGGTAGAAACCTAAGCAAGAAACTTCCCCCCCAACTTATACAATTCTGTTTTTCAAACCTCCAGCTTGCTTCCCATAACCATGTCCCCCCTCCTCCCCCCGTTACTTATGACAGCCAAAAGATGCAAAGCAAAGGAAGAAAATCTTGAAGGCTGACAGTAGCATTCACGGCAACAGGATCTGCTGTGTTTGGTTGTCTGCTGTGAAGAGACCAAGCAGAGGTTTGTGGTCTTGTCATGCCCTTGGTAGAGTCGGACTCTGAGGGAGAGGAGGAACAGCTCACAGGGAATGGAGGTGTGGCTCAGGAGGTTGTGGAGGAGGCTGGGGAAGGGCTGAGGCCAGCTGGGCAGTCAGAGGAAGAACCAGGCCCATCCCCTCTGCATCCTAGGACATGCAGGGAGGAACGGAGAAGGCAACAACTTGGCTTGCAAGAGAGGAAGCGGCCATGATCCTCCTCAGTGGTTACAGCTGGGGAGATGAGTATATAAGAGAGATGGTTAAAACACAGGTTGCCAGATGCAAGTGTGCTTTAGTTTGGTCTGAAGTTATCTTGGTTGGCGTCCTTCCAACAAACTGCTTTATTATCTCCTTGAATTTGGTAAATACTTCTCCTGTTCTGTTGTGAAAATTTCGTCATTGTAGTTTGTTTTTTTATTTCACCTCTATCTGCTCATTAAATTCGGACTGTATTGCTTTCTTTTGAAGACTATTTTTGATTACATTTTATCTCCAACTGAGTATTATTGAACAGTGGGGCCAAGTTGGAGGCAATAAAGGACATTTATTTACGTTTTGGATTTTGTTACATTTGTGTTACACTCTAAGTCATCACAGGTCTGTAAAGATGGTGAAGGTTCGTCCATATAAGAAGTCATGGAACTTCTTTGTATTTTTGTTTTTTAAAAATAAAATAATTTAAAAAATGTGGACTGATAACTGTAAATTGACATTGTCAACAGCATTTAAAGAAAATCAATATAAAATGTTTTGTAGTGGCATCTAGCCCCAGCAAGACTGACCAAAATGTATCCAAACTCAAAAGCAGAATGTTGGAAGTGTAAATATAAAGAAAGAACGTTCTTCCATATGTAGTGGCAGTGTCCAGAGGTTAAAAAAAACTGGATGAGGGTACACAGATGGTTATTAGAAATTACAGATCACGGGACTTCCAGTTGAGCTCTCCTCGCCGATGGACCAGAGACCACAATCGTCCACGGCTTCGGTCCGTGCTCTCTTGTCGGAGAGCCTCAATCATTTTGATTAGGGGCTGAAGCTGCCTTGGAAAGGTGGTGGAGAAAGGGGAAGCTGCCAGCCAGGTTGAGGGGAGCCACATCTCCCCCTCTTGGCTTGGCAATATTTCCTCCCAAAGACAACTATAGCGGTGGTCTAAAATGGCCACCCTGAAGAGGAAGACCCAGCTGGACTAAGATTGTGCAGGAGTGAAGAAAGAGGCGGACAGTATGAGAACCGTGACAATTAGAATTAGATATGGCAGTTAAAAAACAGAAAAATAATAAGACTCCAGGGCCAGATGGTCTTCTGGCAGAAATTTATAAATGTTTGTATGAATGTTTTGCACCAGTGATGTTGGATCTGTATAATGATGTATTGGAGCATGCCAAGCTACCCGAATCATGGACAGAAGCATATATTTCATTAATCCCCAAAGAAGACACTGACCACAACTAAATTAAAAACTATAGGCCAATCTCGTTATTGAATGTAGACTATAAGATATTTGCAACAATAATGTCTGAAAGGTTGAAAGTAGTACTAAATGATCTTGTACATTCAGATCAGAATGTCTTTCTATCTTCCAGACAGATAAGAAATAACATTATTATTTATTTATTTATTTATTTTATTGGACTTATATGGCCCCATCTCCGAAGACTGGGGGTGGCTCACAATTAAAACATACAAATACAATAAATAATTAAAAAGAATTAAACAACTATAAAGTCCAATAAGACCGAATTAAAATACTTTAAAACTATCCCATACCCCGTGAGGTAGTCACAGCCGACTTGGTCAATAGCCAGGTCTTCAAATGCAGAAGGTGCGGAGGTCAGGGCCAGACAGAGGTCCAGAGGCAGTTGGTTCCATAAGTCTTTAGACTTGTATGCCGCCTTTCTCCCTAAGGACTCAGGGCGGCGAACATATAAAAAAGAATACATTTACAATAAAAATATTAAACAAATACAAGTCTATAAATTACTAAAAATGAATTAAAAACAATTAAAATTGCAATAGTAACAATACAATTAAAACAACATGAGAATTGTGCTTAATGTATTAGAATACTATGAGGCCCATCTGGAAAAGCAGGCAGCATTGATTTTCTTGGATGCTCAGAAAGCATTCGACAATCTCAATTGGCAGTTCCTAATTCAACAGTTAGAGAATATGGGGTTTGGAATCAAATTTAGAAAAATGATCAGCACTGTATACTCAAACCAAAAAGCCAAGGTGATTATAAATGGAGAGACTACGGAAAGTTTTAAAATAAGGGTGTACGGCAGGGATGTCCAATGTCGCCTCTACTTTTCATTTTGACTCTGGAAGTGCTATTAACCCAGATCAGACAAAACACGGAAATAGGTGGATTGAGGATTAAAGGAGAAGAATATAAACTACAGGGCTATGGATGACCTGGTGTTTTTATTGAAGAACCAATGGAGACAGGGATAAATTTATTACAAGAATTGGAGGAATATGGGGCAGTAGCAGGATTAAAAATTAATAAGGAAGAAACCAAAATATTAGCTAAAAATTCGACAGAAAGACAGAAAAAAAAGAAGAAAAAATGGGATTGCAGATGGTAAAAAAAACTAAATATTTGGGAATTTGGCTATCAGGGAGATGTTCCTCTATAAAGGAGGACAGTTATAAGAAATTACTTCAACAGTTAAAGAAGGACCTGACAAACTGGAGGAAATTACAACTCTCTTTATTAGGGCAGATAGCAGCGATAAAAATGAACATTCTATCAAAATTACTATAGTATTTTCAGACAATTCCTATAAAATTAGATAGAAGATTTTTTCAGGAGCTAAACAAGATAGTTATGGAATTCATATGGCTGGGTAAAAAAGCACAAATAAGTCTAAAAACGCTACAAGATAGAAGTAGAGGCAGACTTGGACTCCCAAAATGGGAACTGCATTACCAAGCAGCAGTACTATTATGGGTAAAGGAATGGATAAATTTGAAAAATAAAAGAATTTTGGCAATTGAGGACCACGACCTCCAAGCAGGGTGGCATGCCTTCTTATGGGACAAAACAAACAAGACACATTCATACTTCCATAGACATTTGATAAGAGAATCACTACTGCAAACTTGGGAAAAGGTTAAAAGAAAACATTATATGAAGATACCAAAATGGGTCTCACCAATGGAAGTGATATTACATCCAAATATGAGAGATACAAGGAAAATGGTCAGATATGAAGAACTATTAGATAATCAGGGGAAGTTAAAAACGATTGATAAATTAAAAGAACAAGACATAATTATAGATTGGTGGTCATACAAATTCAGACAAAATTTAGGAAGGACTTAGAAAAACAAGGGATAGAAAAGGACTTACAACAACTGGACCAAATTTTGACAGGCAAGGAGATAAAATTTATAACAAGAATGTATAACTATTTGTTGGAAGTGGAATTAGAAGAGGAAATAGTAAAGGGATCAATGATTGGGCAAAAAATGTAGGGCATAATATAAATTTAGAGGATTGGGAAAAAATGTGGATTGACAACTGTAAATTGACATTGTTAACAGCATTTAAAGAAAATCAATATAATGTGTTTTGTAGGTAGAACCTAGCCCCAGCAAGACTGGCCAAAATGTATCCAAACACAAAAGCAGAATGTTGGAAGTGTAAACACAAAGAAGGAACGTTCTTCCATATGTGGTGGCAGTGTCCAGAGGTTAACAAATGTTGGATAAGGGTACAAAGATGGTTATTAGAAATTACAGAGCTCAAATTAGAACTCGAACCGGAAATATTTTTATTAGGAATAATTAAGAGAAAATTGAGCAAGGTCATCTGATACATCATTCTACATATCATAACTGCAGCGAGAATAGCCTTTGCACAGGGATGGAAGAAAGAAAAGATACCATCTGAAGAAGACTTGATACAAAAAATAATGGATTGTGCGGAACTGGATAAATTCACAATGGAATTAAGAGGCAAAGATGATTCAGATTATTATGCAGTTTGGGATAGGTGGTACAAATGGGTGGAGGATAGAAATAAGAGTTGATGTTTATGTATAAAAGGAGAGGTATGTATTAATAATGACACAAACACTGTTAATGTGAATAGAGATTTGTATTTTTGTTTTTAAAAAATAAAATAATAATAATAATAAAAAAAGAAGTCATGGAACTTCTTAATGCCAGCCACTATGGTGAGGGCTTCCTGTTGTGGTTATCCAGCTGCAGGTGCGGATGGCTGAGGAGAGTGAGGACTCAGATGAGGGGCCAGGACCATTAGGGAGTGGACTGCTGCTTTCAGACATTGTGAGGGCTGGCAGCAGTGATGAGGAGGTTCCTGAGGAGCCTGTGCCAAGTGCGCGTGCATGAAGGATTGCTTGCAGGAAAGAGCAGCTGCAGCAGCACGGGCAACTCAGGAGTAAGGCTGCCAGGTAATGGCCACTCCTTCAAGAAGATAAAAGCCAGCTGTGAATCGGACGTTCTTTGCAGGAAGCAAAGACTTTTTGAAACTCGAGCCTCGTGGACATTGCAGTATCTTAGTTGGTATTTGAAGACTCTTGTGTTGTAAAATATTGCTAGGTAACCTTATCTGTTATTCTTGGCAGACTCACACAGTTTTGGCAAGGCTCATGCTTATCAAAGTTAATTAGTTTGCAGCAGTCTTTTAACCGGAGATTCGTAAGAATCATTAAAAGGTTTCTGTTCCCTTTGGTTCATGTTTGTTTTATTGGAAAAGGGTTTGGGTCAGAATACTTGTCTATCTGGGCATAGTTCCTTTCAGCCGATGATAATGTTCTAGAATAGTATGTGATGGGGGCCTCTCTACCATCTGGCATCCTGTGGCTTAGCACTGCCTGTCAGGACTCTGACATGCACTTTTTAGTTGTCACTGCCCCAATGACGTATGGTGAAGTGTCACAAGCTAGTGTTACTGGTAGGGTTTCGTTGAAATGAGCTAGGACGGAGTGTGAGGATAGCAATGCTTTTACCACCTTGAATGCTTTGTCTTGAGTGCTCGACCAGACCCAGGGTGCTTGTTTGTCCAGTAGGCAGTGTAGTGGTTCTGCCAGGCCAGCCTTATGTGGTAAGAAGGAATGGTAAAAACTGAGCAAGCCCGGGAATGCTTGAAACTCCCCCTTGGATTTTGGTGTGGGGGCTTGTTGAATTGCCTTTAGCTTTGCTTCAGATGGGTGGATTCCGGCAGCACTGATGTGGAATCCCAGGAATTCTGTAAATTCCACGCCGATCTGGCACTTTTCCCTCTTTAGTTTTAGGCCTGCCTCATGGAAATGTTGGAGTACTGTGTGAAGATGTTTCACCAGGACTGCTGCTGATTCCCCCACAATCAGAACATCATCATAATAGAGGCAGATGTAGGAGGGTGGGGCTGACATCACGGTGAGACGATGGGTGATTCAGGGGCTCCCGAAAAGCAGTCAAAATCCCTGCAGCTGGATGGTCCATTAGGACCTAAATCATCCCAAAGAGATGAGGAACAAGGGGAGCACACTCGGTTGATCCCAGGGACATTGCAAAGTCCCTGGTTGATCCAGAGAAAGCTCGCTAAACCGGCTGAAGTGGAAAGCGGCCATTGAAAGCTGCTGAAAGGCTGGGACAGCTCCAGACGGAAGAAGAAACAAAAGGAAAGTGTGTCAGTACTGGGTGAGGAATTTTTGATTTTTTTTTCATTAATAATGAAAGAGCACCCCAAGGGAAAAACAGAATTATAAGAAGAATTTAAAATAGAAAAGGAGAGGGATTAGCCCCTCTCCGGAAGTGGTGAAGAGAGCACGTTTTAAACTGTTAATTGGAACCAGAATTAATTCATTGTAACTTTAACTAAAATATAAATTTTGAACTAGTCCAGTCCGGACTTCGTTGGAACTAACTGAGAGAGATTAATTTTGAATATTGGACTATTTTTTCTTTTTTTTCTTTTTTTTCTTTTTTTCTTACTTGTCAAATTTATAAAATATAAAAGTGAAACTTTTTGAAATAATACAGTAAAGAGGTAAGAGAAAGCAAAGCAACAGTGCCACCTAAAGGCTACAGAGAAAATTGGAGATCAAAGGACTAGATTTGTGGGAAAGGAAGATAAAAAGCTGTTTTGACTAAAGGCTGTTTAGACCTAAGAGCAAGATAGGGAGTTGAGCACTGAACTTTTGTTTAAACAGGTGCAGCTCTTGGAAAACAATCTAAGCAGCTGGGAATTGAAGAGAAAAGATTATTTCTTTTTTGGATTATATTTTGTTTTGGTGTTTTGGCTTGGTTTTTCTTCCCCTATTTGAAAATTAATAGGTGATCTAGATTTGCTTTGTGAACTCTTTTAAGGGAATTTAACAGTGGATAAAAGTTACTGCTGGTTATTTTATTTTTGTTTTACTTTTAATATTCTCTTTTTTATTTATTTTTTATTCTTTTTCTTTTGTTCCTATTTTTGGGGGGATATTTTTTTTCTTCCTTTTTCCTTTTTCCATTTTTCTTACCTGTTTTTTTTTTGCTATTTTTTTCTTTTCTTTTTAGCTTCCTATTATTGTCTTACTGGATTACCACTAGTGGATTACTTTTTGCCTCTTTTTTTTCTTTTTGTATGGTCTCCCTGTGCACTTTTGTATTTTTGATTCCTCCATTTTTGTATTTTTAAATTTTTCTTTTTTCTTTTATTGGCATTGAGGTTATGGCTTTTAAAATTTGGATTAAGGTAGAGAAGAACCTGAAGAAAGCTGGGCCTGGATTAATTGGCAGATACTCTCTGTTTTGGGATTATAATTATCTTCAAATGAGGAAGACAACTACAGGGACATCTTCAATCCCTACCTCCTCCTCCTTAAGCCCAGTGGGTCAGCGATCAATACAGTAGGAAAAAGAAAAGGAAAAGGAAGTTTCAATGCAAGAGTTAAAGATGATGATACCAGCAATACAAGACTAAGGGAAGCGAGTAGAAGATAAAATGGGAAAAGTGGAAGATAAAGTAGAGAATATACAACAGATGATGATGAAAAATGAAGAAAGGATGCAAAAAATAGAAGAGCAGACCAAACAGAGAAAAAAGTAGGAGAAATAGACCACAGGTTGACAATAGCGGAACAAGATAAGGGGAAGACAAGGATCTCGTTGGAAATGGATCAAGCAGATTTTTATCTAAGATTTCAAAATGTGGACAAAGAAAAAGGAGAAAACCTTGCAGAGATAATGACAGAAATGCTGGCAGGAGCTTTGGAGGTGCCAAAAGAAAGAACGATGGATGGAATTGATGAAATATTCAGAGTGTATACCAGATATGCAATGAGAAATAAACTACCTAGAGAAGTGCATGTGAGATTTACTAAAAAGGCAATAAAAACAGAAATATTGCAGAGAGCAAGAGATGACCCATTGAAATATAAAAGGAAAGTGGTTACAGTCCTAAAACAAATACCGAGAAGAGTGAGAGATCTGAGAAAAGAATATTAGTTCTTGAGAAAAAAATTAATTAAGAAAGGAGTGAACTTCTGATACCAGAAGGCTTGATGGTCTACTGGCAAGAACGAAGACATAGATTGGATTCAGTAGAAAAAGCGGAACAATTTTACGATGAATATTTTAGAGGAAAAGAAGAAGAGAGAAGGAGAAATAATTAAATATTGGGAGGAAATGGCTGAAGAAAGAGACAGACAAGGAAAGAGAGAGGAAAGGGCACAAGAAGAAGGAGCAACAGGAAAAGTATTTATTTATTTATTTATTTATTTATTTATTTATTTATTAATGTGACTTGTATGCC
>SOZL01001479.1:0-50489 GCA_009733165.1 Naja naja
AAGCATAGCAGGGGAGGAAAGGCAGCGGTTGAGCCCCGGCCCAGGGCTTGCCATACCTGGTGGGGATGGAGCAGCCGTGAGATGGCAATGGCGATGGCGGTGGTGCCCAAGGAATGCAATGGCAGCTTCTGGTGGCATCAGGGCCCAGGACCAGCTCCCCACCCTGCCGTCTGTCAGCTGTTTGTGTGTGAGGGGCGAGGCCAGTGGGAGAGGGTGGGGCCAGCCAGGGCCATGATTTGCTGGTTCTCCAAACTCAGAATCATAACATCCGGTTCTATAGAACCAGACAGAACGGTAGAAACCCACCCCTGTATACATCGCAGGGTTTCTCCCACCCCCAGGGTGGAATCTTGCGGGCGTGGGAAAATCTGCTGCTCCATTCCCACGGGGAGGGGTGCCCAGGCCCTTTTCCCACCACCTGCCAGACTCTCCTCCCTCCCACCCACCAAGGGGGAACCCGAAAGCCCTTTGTTCCCCCAGCAGCCTCAAGGACCCCCTCAAAGACCCCGGAACTGCCTGCGCACAAAGTCCCACCATCGCTGCAGGGTCCCCACTGGAGCAGTTCGAAGGAGGGGAAAGGGGAGGAGCCCAACCCTCCTGGCCCCACCTCCCCACAGGGTGGCAGAGCAGAGCCGATGTCCATTGCACAATCCTCCAGGGAGCCCCCCTTCCCGCCGGGGAAGCCTCGCAGCATCGGGCGCAGAAAGCCGGGAGCAGCAGTTTCAGAGGACGAAGGGCACATGCATGAGCGAACGTTGCCTGTAGCAGCTGGAAGGGGAGACGATTCCACCTGAGGATCTTTTCCAAGGAAGACCGGAAGTAGGCATTCCTTTCCGCTCTAGGACGTCACAACTCTCTGGCCTTAACCCTTGTGCTGCGCCTCGATCAGTCATTCATAGATGCTGCGGACTATGTACATGAACCAGCAGGTGTCACTTGGCGTTGCCCTTTCTTGAGCCGAGATGAGCTCCTTTGTGTCCCATCATCCACTCCCGCACCTGTCAGGCCTCAGCCGCTTGGATTTTGGCCAAGGAGGCGAAGTCATGTCTCTCTCCTGGCTCGGCTCGCAAGGGAGATGCCGTTGCCAGGGCGACTACCAGGGGCTCCCTCCACAGGCGGCCCAGTCCTGGCAGGCTCAGAGCTTCAGAACGGAACTGAGCATGCGCACCTGCCTCTTGTCTGCCTCTGCTTCTCTCCCTCCCCAGCCTGATGGGGAGGCTCTGAGGGGGAGGCGAAGGCTTCCCGGCTTCATTCACCCACCCCCTTCCAGCCAGCAGGATAGAGCCTTCCCAGGAAGGGGGTCCCTCCAGAGGGCATCCTGCAATGTGGTGGGGGGGGGAGAGGGGCAACTGCACCAGGGGTGGGATTCCAAATTTTTAACAACTGGTTCTGTGGGCGTGGCTTAGGTGGTGGGCGTGGCTTGGTGGTCATGTTATTGGCTGGGTGTGGCCAACTCAATATCACTCACATCGAGGCATTCATCTCCTCGCCTGGCCTCTCATGACTGTGGGGATGCTGCAGCAGTCGTAAGTGTGGAAAATGGTCGTAAGTCACTTTTTTCAGTGCCATTGTAACTTTGAATGGTCACTCCACACAAGCAAAGTGCCAGGAAAGGAAGGAAAATTATCTCCAGAGACGTTCCTGAGACAGGAAGTCTAGTCCTGCCAAGAATGTAATAAGGGTTAATGGAGAGGCAGTTACTGTAAGCAACACCAGAATGTTTCCTTCCTGCCTTCCTTACAGGATTAGCCCAGTAATTTCTTCTAACAACCAGTTCTCCAAACTGCTTAGAATGTTAACAACCGGTTCTAGAAAATAGGTGCGAACTGGTAGAATCCAACCCCTGGTTTCCCCCCTAAAGAGATCCCAGATCACTGGAGAGAGGAAAGGTTCCCCCTTGACCCCCAGGGTGGCTGGAGCAGGAAGGGCCCCCGGGGTTCAGGTTGGGGGGCTGGGGTCCCACTTGGAGCCCTTCCTGCCCCCCTGTTCCTGGAGACGGGAGCTGGGCTTGCGGGGTGGAGGGCAGGCCTTTGCCCGGCAGGAGATGGATCCTCCTTCCTGGGGAGCAGAGCTGCTCAGGCCCCCCGCCTGTCCCAGGCCTCCCTGCCCGCCTCTCCTGGGAGGCCTTTGAGATGCCAGGATGGATCGGACCGGATGGAGGAAAGGCCTCCCTTCCCCTCCGCTTGGCCCGCATCCCTTTCCTCCTCCTGGCTAAGGGCTCAGGGCTGGCCAAGGGGCCGTAGAGGTAGAGGATCTGGCCCTTCCGGCTCCCCCCTTCCTGGGCTCCCAGGCCAGGAGGAGGCTCCTCGGTCCTTGGCTTCTTTCAATACGCTCTTCATCCCTTCAGTGCTGACATCTGCTGAGGGCTCTGAAGAAAGGTGGGGCTGCTCTCTGCCTGGAGAAACCTGTTTCCCCTTTCTCCCTTTGGGAAAATAGAACCATCTTCCCTTTCTCATATTCCACAAAATATCCCATTCTTCTAGGGGGGGCTCTTCACGGTAAAGCAGAGACGTTCAGTCTCCCCTTCACAGATTGTCTCAAGGCAAAGGTTCCTGCAGAGAGGAGGGGTTGGGCTAGATGGTCTCAGGGTCTCCCTCACATTTATAAAGGTACAATTCCATGATGCTAATCAGAAACCCATAAATACACGATTGTATGTCAAAAAGATGACAGCATTTTAAAATCAGCAGTGCTAAATATCAAAATGGCCTGGTATCTACTCTGTGGAGCCATCATTCCCTGAGTAATTGAATTGGCCAGATCTGCTGAGATGGTTCCCCTCCTTCTCTGGATTCCTCCTCCAAAGGATCTCAGATGAATGGATCCACAGTGACACATGGAGGCCTCTGGTTGCCCTCAGGCAGAAGAAGGCAGAGGCTGATGGCTTTGCCCAGCTTGGAACAGGTGTGTCTCCCCACAAAATCTCTTTCCTCCATCTCATCACACAGGAAGGGACACCTGGCCATCTCACAGCCCAAGAATGCCCAATTCTGGTATCCCACATTAATTTGAATCCCCCCCCCAGTTTTAGACCCCCAATCAATAAGTACCGTGGGACTGGAACTCAGAGCCTCCTGGGGATTGGTCCACAGTCCCCCCAGGAATGCATGGAGCCTGTGGGAGGATTAGAATTCAGAACCTCCTGGAGGTGGATGAAACTCACCCACCAGGTTTCAGGCCTAAGGTGGGACTCGAACTCCCGGTCCCCTGGTGAGTGGCTCAGAGCCACCCAGTTGGCTTTGATGTGGAAGGTGGGATTCAAACTCCCTTTGATTCCTTCCCCCCAGCAGGCACCCCGGCCCCTCCCCATCCAAAGGGCTCCTGGCAGCTGCGTTGCCCTGCTGCCCCTCGCCTCCCCGCTCCGTTGCAGCCAGGTGGGCAGCCCCAGGCACCCCACTGCTGCCTCCCGCCTGCCTTCCTTTCACCCTGGCCTCCCTCCCTCCCGGGGCTGGCTGAGGCGGGTGGGCAAGGAGGCGGGCGGACCTGGGATGGGCTTCCTCCCAGCCCACTTGTGGGGATTGCAGGTGGGGCTTACGTGCCGCTTCCCTCCCTGGCCACATTGGGGCTCTGTCTCCAGAGGCTGCGGCTCACCTGCCGAGGAGAATGGCGGAGGACCCACGAGGGGCAAGAGTGTCCCCTGGATCTGAGAATGTCAGAAGCCCCCGGTGGGTGGGAGGGCAGCCTCTGGGTCTCCGCAGGACCTCTGGGTGTCTGCAGGGGAGAGCCAAAGGCCCAGAGCTCTCTTGCTGCCCCTCCCACTCTCTGTGCTCTTTCTTGCCCCCCACCTTAGCAACTGTGATGACCCAGAGTATCTCAGAACTATAACAAAATCCAAAACGTAACTAAAAGTCCTTTAATGCCTTCAACTTGGCTTCCCTGTTTAATTGTTCACAGTGGAGGAGTCAAAATAACATTTGAAAGGCAAAAACACAGTTCGCATTTAAAGAGCTGATAACGAAGAAAAGCCAAGAACAAACCGCATTAATACAGTTCCTCGGCAGACCAGGATAGATGATTGCCAGCTGCAGGAAGATAACCAGGGAGAGTCCGTTGGAAGAACGCCAACCAAGATAAACCTTCTTTAGAACTAAAACACTAACCTTGACTCCAGCAATTGTAACTACACATTTACGAACTTACATACAGAGCTCCCAGCTGTAAGCCCTGAGGAGGATCATGGCCCTCTCCTCCTGAGTAGACCACGCTTTTCCCTGATCCTCTCCTCCCTGCATGCCCTGCGATGGATAGGAGATGGGCCTAGATCCTCCTCTGAGTGCTCAGCCGGCCTCTGCCCTTCTCCAGCCTCCTCCGCCACCTCTGGAGCCACACTCCCACTCCCTGTTGGCTGTTCCTCCTCTTCCTCGAGTCAGTCTCCACCAGGGGCATGACAGCAGCTTCCTGCCGAGAAGTCCCTGGAGGGGCAGCTGAGGGCCCTGTGTCCCCCTTTCTGCCTCTGCCTTAGATGGCTCCGCTGAGGCCCCTGAACTCCCAGAGCCCCCAACCTCTGGAACTTCTGCCTGGTGGGACATTGCAGGGGAGGATGGAGGAAGCTCAGCCTGTCCTCGCTCCCCAAACTACAGGTGGCAACATCTGGAGGAGGTGAACTTTCCTCTCACTTGGGGAGGGGGAGGGAAGAGGGAAGCAGTCTGGGTCAGGTGGGGGGGCTGGGGTGGTGCCAGTTCCCCCCATCCAGACATTCACAGCATCCCCACATTCTGCCAACACATGAAGAGAACCGCCTGGCAGAAAAAGGTCCGTCTCTTTGCTGCTTCTCTTCATTCATATGGGCACTTGGTGAAGCCTTTGGGTGAGGGCATTTGGTGGGAGAGAGGGCAGGAGCATTGGGTCAGGCGAGGCCATCCAGATGATCCCCAGTGCCCGGAGACTGTGAGGGTCCGAGGGAGAGGGAGCCTCTCCCATTGCTTGGAAGGCTTGGGAACAGGACGGGGCCAGGAGACTTCTGGGACCCCACTTCCCCTGAGGGTCCCTTCCTGTCTCCCCAAGCCAGAGGAGGGAGCACCTCCTGGTCCTGGCCTTCCAATGACATCATCTGGGGAGATGAAGCTGTTGCCTTTTCTAAAGCAGCCCGTCCCTGACAGGATCCTCCGAGGGATTCAGCAGCCACCCACCTCCCCCAGGATCTGGAGACTGGGCTCCAGTGGGGCCTCTGCAGCTGCAGGGCCGAGGAAAAGAAGGCGGTTTTTCTGGATGTTAATTGGGGAAATTGGGACATTCCGGGTTGGGGAGGTGATTGGAGGCAGAGCATGAGGTTGAAGGGGTGATGTGGGTGGAGGCTGGTGGGGCAGTGTGGGGCAAGGACTTCAAGGGAGGCGGAGGAGGCGGTGGTCTGTTGCTGGTCAAGGCTGGGGTGGCTGCACTTGGTGCAATGGAGGGGCTGGGAGAGGCACACCACGGCTGTCTGTGGAGCAAAGCCATCAGTCTCAGCCTTCTTCTGCTTGTGGGAGAACCAGAGATATTTGTGTGAATCTTAGACTGACCTCAGTCTGATCCATCAGATCTTTTCCTATCTCCTTAAAATAGAATTTGCAAAGGGGTCATATTTGCAATTAGGAGCCATTATGAGACCTCAACATTGATGACCAATTGTTCAGCAATCTCTGTGGTGAAGCCAACCTGACCACCTTCAGCATGCTGGTTGTCTACAGGGAATGGGACTCTTTGAAAATCATTCAGAGGAATCATTCAGAGGTCCTCCCTCTCCCAGGGGCCCCACCCCACCATGTACATCCTTACAACCATAGGAAGGACCACCAGATACCCTGAAACCATTTTCTGGGCTACGTTAGGGTGGGGCAAGATCACACCATCCACCACGTTGTGGGCAGTTTCACCATCTCAGCTACAGACTTGACAGCCCACACTTTATTAAAAAGCCTTACATGACCACGGAAAGACCACACAAAAAGAGTAAAGGAAAACGGGGAAAATGTACCAGTTCTATAACTTTCTCCCTATTTACCCAATGGTATAGTCTACAGCCTGTCACTTTCCTGCCTCTCACCCAAAAATCGATATTGTTAGAAAAGATGGGAAATGAAGGCCTTGATTCGTCATGAAATTCCACTTCAGACACAAGGAACTTCAAAATCAGCCCCAACTTAGGATCCATATATGGAGTTCTGATGTGAAAGGACAGCCCTGCCCTTAACACTAGGCAGGGTTCACTAGGCCTTGGCTTCCTTGGCATTCGACAGGCAGCCCCACCGTTAAGGGACAGCAACCTAGAGTGTTGCCAAACTCCATCACTCTGGGTGACCTTCCCCAGTCATATCTGGAGGCAAGAGGCCATGCTGAAGGACAGCAGAAGTCAACTCCTGGTTTCTGAACTCCCTTCTTGCAATCACTTTCTGACATGTCCTGACAGGAAAGACACACAACCACAACAAAAGTGCCCTTGGGAGTGGATCTGTGATTTTTCACTTGGAGGCTTTTTTCCAGTCTCTCCTCTGCACAGAGGAAGTTTAGGATCCCAAGGAGAGAAATTATTTCTCCCTGTAATTATGACCATCCAGAGCGTTGAGGTCTTATGCTACTTCTCCAGTGGCTGCCTGCACAGAGAAAGCAGACTGAAGCCCCATGAATGATGGACCTCCTGCTTCTGCTTCTGCTGGTGTCCATGCCAGTCTCTGGGAAGCGTGGACTGAAATGCCCGCTGAGATTGGAGCACCAGGATGAAAACAGTCCATTGAGCTTTTACAGGCCAGGAGACCATCTCGTTGGTATATTCACACTGTTACACAATGTTGCAAACATCTTGGCTTTTCAACATGGCTCCTTCTATTCAGCCTGATTCAGGGTAATTCAGGAACTGCATTCCTTCCATTTGCATTTCTAACACTCTCCTTCTTATTTCATTTATTTCTATATTGTAGCACTTTGTCTGATTTCTTGAATAATTTTCATTTCCATGGCTTCTCTCTTTTGTCTTATTTTGTGGAAGAGACTCAGATTGACAGATGGCGCTAAAAAAAACCCTGAAAGAATTCCAGATTTTCTTCTTCTCCCAGTTCATTCCTTTAATTCATTCCTTAAATACTGGATTTTATTTACAGTAGTGATCCTTAGTTTTGAATCAACAGAGTCTAGTTAAGATTCAGTAGGATTGTGGAGACAAAGAGGATTTAATTTTTTTAAAAAATAAATGTTGTTGCTTTTGATTATAATAATAAACCTTTTTTACAATAGGGAAACTTATGATATAATAGATGGTTTACAATTAATTGTAGCCATTCAAATGGTCAACAAGAACTCCCAGCTCCTGCACAATCTCACACTTGGCTATGACATCCAAAACAACTATTTGAGCCCTTTCCGCACTTCAGATGCCTTGCTGGACATTCTCTCCACTGGAGAAGCCAATGTCCCCAACTACAGCTGTGGAAGGAAGGAGAACCTTCTGGCTCTTCTTGATGGAGCTCAAAGGGACATCTCCATCCAGATATCAACATTAGCAGACCTCTACAAAGTCCCACAGGTGTGTGTGTGTTTTTCCTCTATTTTGGTGTTTTGATGCAACCATATCTTTTCCATGGAATTCAAAAGCTGTTTTTACAACATATTACCGTGGTTTACCGTTGGTTTACTTATCAACAACTGAAAGAAAGATTTAAACTGGACAAAAAGTGCTATGGATTTGACTTTATTAAAAATGAATTGGAAATCTCATTATATGGTAACGATGAACATATTATCGCTAAGATCTATAAAATGTTATTCAAATTAAATTTGGAAAATGAACATGAAAACATTGTACTATTCAGTGGGCAGGGAATTTTGGATATAATGTGATGCTTGAACAATGGGAAAATATGTGGGCGAAGGGCTTAAAATTTAAGATCCTTAAGATCCAGCTGCCTACAACTGCTGTAGGCTCGAATCCCACCAGGCTCAAGGTTGACTCAGTCTTCCATCCTCTCGGGTAGGTAAATTGAGGACCCAAGATTGTTGGGGGCAATTAGCTGAAAAAAATGCCGCAGTAATAAGCAGGCATATACAATGGAATGAAGGCTATTGCTGAGCACACTGGGTTGTATCCCAAAAATTGTAAGCCGCCCTGAGTCTCCGGAGAAGGGCGGCATATAAATGTCATAAAAAAAATTACATTAAATGATAATCTAAAAGAAAATTTCTATAAAATGATGTATCATTGGTATTTAACACCACATAAGTTATCCAAGATGTATAAAGGTATGTCAAATGAATGTTGGAAGTGTAAAAGTAAAGAAGGGGCTTTTTATCATCTATGGTGGACATATGATAAAGAAAAAAATGTGGAGTATGATTCATATTTTGATACAGAAAATTTTAAAAATGGAGATAGAAATCAAACCAGAACTTTTCCTTTGAATCTAATGGAAAAAGAACTGGAGAAAACGTTTGGAACCTTGTTATTATATTCAGGTGAAAGTTGAAAAATTAGAATATCGTGCAAAAGTTCATTTATTTTAGTAATGCAACTTAAAAGGTGAAACTAATATATGAGATAGACTCATTACATACAAGCAAGATAGCTCAAGCTGTGATTTGCCATAATTGTGATGATTATGGCTTACAGCTCATGAAAACCCCACATCTACAATCTCAGAAAATTAGAATATTGTGAAAAGATTCAATATTCTAGGCTCAAAGTGTCCCACTCTAATCAGCTAATTAAGCCATAACACCTGCAATGGGTTCCTGAGCCTTTAAATGGTCTCTCAGTCTGGTTCAGTAGGAAACACAATCATGGGAAAGACTGCTGACCTGACAGTTGTGCAGAAAACCATCATTGATACCCTCTGTAAGGAGGGAAAGCCTCAAAAGGTAATTGCAAAAGAAGTTGGATGTTCCCAAAGTCCTGTATCAAAGCACATTAATAGAAAGTTATCTGGAAGGGAAAAGTGTGGAAGAAAAAGGTGCACAAGCAGCAGAGATGACCACAGCCTGGAGAGGATTGTCAGGAAAAGGCCATTCAAAAGTGTTGGGGACTTTCACAAGGAGTGGACTGAGGCTGGAGTTAGTGCATCAAGAGCCACCACACACAGAAGGATCCTGGACATGGGCTTCAAATGTCGTATTCCTCTTGTCAAGCAGCTCCTGAACAACAAACAACATCAGAAGCATCTTACCTGGGTTAAAAAAACCAGAACTGGTCTGTTGCTCAGTGGTCCAAAATTCTCTTTTCTGATGAGAGCAACTTTTGCATCTCATTTGGAAACCAAGGACCCAGAGTCTGGAGGAAGAATAGAGAGGCACACACTGCAAGATGCTTGACGTCCAGTGTGAAGTTTCCACAGTCTTTGTTGATTTGGGGAGCCATGTCACTGTGCTTCATTAAGTCCAGGGTGAACTCAGCCGTCTACCAGGAGATTTTGGAGCGCTTCATGCTTCCTTCCGCAGATGAGTTTTATGGGGATGCTGACTTCATTTTCCAGCAGGACTTGGCACCTGCCCACACTGCCAAAAGCACCAAAACCTGGTTCAATGACCGTGGGATTACTGTGCTTGATTGGCCAGCAAACTCGACCTGAACCCCATAGAGAATCTATGGGGCATTTCAAGAGAAAGATGAGAGTCGTGAATTTAGCCATCACCTGCAGGACAAGATCGCTCAGATTCAGGCCAGCTTGGACTCTGACTGGCTAGAGTCTGACGAGGGAGTAACGTCGGGTCTGGCTGTTACAATCTGGGATGAGTTTGACCCTGTGACCCTGAATGATGTGGACAGGGCCATGTGGAGGCTGAGTTCCACCACGTGTTTATTGGACCCGTGTCCCTCTTGGCTGGTGTATGCCACCCGGGAGGTTACACGAGTTTGGCTCCAGGCAGTTGTCACCGCTTCTTTGAATGAGGGGTTCTTCCCAGCCACCTTGAAGGAGGCGGTGGTGAGGCCCTCCTCAAGAAGCCTGCCTTGGACCCAGCCGTTTTGAACAACTTTCGTCCAGTCTCCAACCTTCGCTTTATGGCGAAGGTTGTTGAGAGCGTGGTGGCTTCCCAGCTTCTGAGGTTCCTGGAGGAAGCAGATTACCTAGATCCGTGCCAATCGGGTTTCAGGCCCAGATACAGCATGGAGACAGCATTGGTCGCTGATGGATCATCTCTGGAGGGCTCGGGACAGGGGTTACTCCTCTGTCCTAGTCCTATTAGACCTCTCAGCTTTCGATACCATCGACCATGGTATCCTGTTGCAGCGCCTCGGGGGTTGGGGTGGGAGGCACCGTCCTTCAGTGGTTCTCCTCCTACCTCTCGGGCTGCAATCAGTGTTGGCAGGAGGGCAGAGGTCGGCCCCGCAGCCCTTGCTTGCAGGGTGCCTCAGGGGTCAGTCCTCTCTCCCTCCTGTTCAACATTTATATGAAGCTGCTGGGAGATCATCCGTGGTTTTGGGGTGAGGTATCATCAGTATGCTGATGATACTCAACTTTACATCTCCACCCCAAACCAACTCAGTGATGCCCTCCCCGTGATGTCCCGTTGCCTGGAAGCGGTACAGATCTGGATGGGGAGGAACAGGCTCCAGCTCAACCCTGCCAAGATCAAGTGGCTGTGCGTACCGGCATCTCGGGTGGCCCAGAGTGTTCCATCATTGGTTTTGGGGGGAGAGGTGTTGCCCCCGTGACAGGCTCAACTTGGGTGTCCTCCTGGATTCATGGCTCAGTTTGGAGGAGCAGGAGGGAGCTGTGGCCAGGGGCATTTGCCCAGGTCCGCCTGTGTGCCAGTTGCATCCCTACCTGGACTGAGATGCGCTACGCACGGTAACTCATGCGTTCGTTACGTCTTGGATCGACTACTGCAATGCACTCTACATGGGGCTTCCCTTGAGGACCACGCGGAGGCTTCAGCTGGTGCAAATGCGGCCGTGTGGGTTGTGATGGAGTGTCGATACTCCCATATTACACCCCTCCTGCACGAGCTGCATTGGTTGCCGGCTGCCCTCCGTGTGAGATTCAAGGTGTTGGTGCTTACCTACAAAGCTCTCCATGGCTTAGGGCCGGGTTACTTGCGGGAACGTCTCCTGCCAGCATTGAATACCAATCGCCCAGTGCGCGCCCACAGACAGACCCTCTTTGGGGTACCGTCGGCTAGACAATGTCGGCCAGCGGTCGCTAGACAGTCGGCCAGGGCTACGGGAGGGCCTTCTGTGTGGGTGCCCACTTTGAGGAACCAGCTTCCCCTGGAGCTGCGACTGGCCCCCGACCTTCGCTCCTTTTGCCGCGGCCTAAAGACTTGGTTATTCGAATAAATAAATAAATAAATAAATAAATAAATAAATAAATGAGACCGAACAATGCAGAAGAGCTGAAGGCCGCTATTGAAGCATCCTGGTCTTCCATAACATCTCAACAGTGCCACAGGCTGATAGCTTCCATGCCACGCCGCATTGAGGCAGTAATTGCTGCAAAATGGGCCCAAACCAAGTACTGAGTACATATGCATGCTTATACTTTTCACAGGTCTGATATTGTTCTATGTACAATCCTTGTTTTATTGATTGCATGTAATATTCTAATTTTCTGAGATTGTGGATTTGGGGTTTTCATGAACTGTAACCATAATCACCATAAGTATGACAAATCACAGCTTGAACTACGTTGCTTTGCATGTAATGAGTCTATATTAGTTTTACCTTTTAAGTTGCACTACTGAAATAAATGAACTTTTGCACGATATTCTACTTTTTTGAGTTTCACCTGTATTTAGACAGCAGCAAGACTGATGTATGCACAAAAATGGAAGGACACTTTGATTCCTAGCAAGGACGAATGATTTCAGAAGTTGATGGAGTTGGTAGAAATGCCAAAAATGACCACTTTGAATGAAGAAAAGAGCATAAGTCCTTTTCTTTCCACATGGAAAGCATTTCTGAACTTCATGCTTGAAGTAGAAAAGAATGAAACTTTGATTTTGAGTTTTACCAAGTAGATTGATAGATCTTTACACAAATGGCTTCTTCATATTATTATGAAAAAGCAAAAGTTGTGATTTGATGTTAATGCCTTAACCTACTGCAACAGAGAGAGTCAGAAGTCAATTTTCTTTTTCTTTTTTTTATCCTCCCTCACTTCTTCATCAGCTAAACAATATGGTTAAATATCAAAGATTCAACTAAGTCCCTTATAATTAACAGACTTTTATTTATGGAGCTCCAAAGACAGAAGATGTAATACATCAATTGCAGAAGGAAGAGAGAGATCAGAGTCTTGGACTGCACGTTAGACAAACAACCTATTGGGAGACTTAGGTTAAAGCAACGTATTTCCTGTGCAGTCAGAATTCAAATGGCATTGGACCAGGGTATGTGGGGAGACCCTGCTGCCAATAACAGTCTCCCAACGTCCCGTGCGCTCCCACCGACAGGGCCTTCTCTGGGTGCCGTTGACTAGGCAATGTCGGCTGGCAGTCCCTAGGAGTAGGGCCTTCTCGGGGGGGGAGCACCCACCCTATGGAACCAGCTCCCTCTAGAGCCCTGAGTGGCCCCTGACCTCCGCTCCTTCCACCGTGGCCTAAAGACATGGCTGTTCCAGCTAGCCTACCTGGACTGATGGGGCGGGGAGGGTTTTAGTATAGTTTTAATTGGAATGTTTATGAGACCTTGGGTTTAATTGTTTTTTAATATTTGTATATTTGTATTACTGTTTTTACTTTGTAAGCCGCCCTGAGTCCTTAGGGAGATAGGGCGGCATATAAGTCTCATAAATTAAACAAACAAACAAACAAACAAACAAACAAATAAATAAATAAATAAATATTTATATAGAATCCAGACCTTTACTGGAACAAAGCAGTTCAGTTGAAATCTACATATGAATTTGACTGCAGTAAATTATTGCAGTAAAACAGAAATTGCATTTTTATTCTTTTTCTTTCTTGTGTTTCATTTTTATATACTATGTTGTTAATGTTCTGTGTTTATAATTCTGTTTCTTGATATTGCCTAACAAGTAATCAGATAACAGATAATCAGAGTTGGAAGGGACCTTGTTGGTCATCTAGTCCAACCCCCCGCCCAAGCGGCAGACCCTGCACCATTTCTGACAAATGGCAGTCCAATCTCTTCTTGAAAGTCTCAAGTGATGGCGCTCCCACAACTTCCGAGGGAAACTTCTGTTCCATTGGTTGATTGTTCTCACTGTCAGAAAGTTTCTCCTTATTTCCAGGTTGAATCTCTCCTTGTTCAGTTTCCACCCATTGTTCCTTGTCTGGCTTACAGGCGCTTTAGAAAATAGCTTGACCCCTTCCTCCCTGTGGCAGCCCCTCAAACATTGGAAGACCGCTATCATGTCTCCCCGGGTCCTTCTCTTTACTAGACTAGCCATGCTCAGTTCCTGCAACCATTCATTGTATGTTTTAGCCTCCAGTCCCCTAATCATCCTGGTTGCTCTTCTGTGTACTTTTTCTAGAGTCTCAACATCTTTTTTATAATGTGGTGAACAAAACTGGATGCAGTACTCTAGGTGTGGTCTTACTAAGGCTTTATAGAGTGGTATTAGTACTTCCCTTGATCTTGATTGTATCCCTCTGTTAATACAACTTAGGATTGCATTAGCTTTTTTGGCTGCTGCTGCACACTGCTGGCTCCTATTTAGCTGGTTGTCCACTAAGACTCCAAGATCCCTCTCACAGTTTCTGCTATTGAGCCTGGTTTCACCCAGTCTATATGTGTCCTTTTGGTTTTTCTTGCCTAAGTGTAGGACTTTACTTTTCTCTACATTGAATTTCATTTTGTTAGATACGGCCCAGTGTTCTAGTCTGTCAAGTTCCATCTGGATCTTCAGCCTATCTTCTTGGGTGTTAGCTATTCCTGCCAGCTTAGTATCATCTGCAAATTTGGTAAGTTCTGCTTCTATTCCCTCATCTAAATCGTTAATGAAGATATTGAAGAGTCCTGGGCCTAAGAGGGAACCTTGTGGCACCCCACTGCTTACTCCCCCTCCATGTAGAGTTAGACCCATTAAGGACTACTCGTTGAGTACGGTTTGCCAGCCAGTTGCGAGTCCATCTAGTGGTGGTGCTAGCTATTCCACCTTTTTCTAGCTTACTAAGAAGTAGGTTGTGGTCTACTTTGTCGAATGCCTTGCTGAAACCTAAATATATTATGTCCACAGTATTTTGCTGGTCTACTAATTTAGTCACTGTGTTGAAGAATGAAATAAGATTGGTTTGCATGATCTGTCCTTAACAAACCCATGCTGACTGCTAGATATTACTTTGCTTGTATCTAGATGTTGGCAGATCTGTTTTTTAATTATCTTTTCCAGTATCTTCCCGGGTATTTTTTTTTTTAAACAAATTTTATTCAATTTTTAACAATTTTTTAAAACAGCTCTTTTCAGTAGACAGCATGTTCCCGG
Source organism: Naja naja (assembly GCA_009733165.1). Taxonomy (NCBI): domain Eukaryota; kingdom Metazoa; phylum Chordata; class Lepidosauria; order Squamata; family Elapidae; genus Naja; species Naja naja. Next base: position 14,349 of record SOZL01001479.1, read on the forward strand.
TCGTCACTTTTACATGCAAATATGACAGTAGATCTATATTCATTTTAAACATTTGACTTCACTTCTATTCCATTTTAGCAGACAAAGGGTCAAAGAAATTAATCCTAATCTCAAATCTTAATCTCAATCTGTATAGCCCCCCAGTTCATTTCGAGTTAATTGCAAATATATATATATATTTTAAAACTTCATTTATAAATCTTACAAATAACAATATATTTGCCCATCATATTAAAGATAAAGTTCATCCATATCTATCCTTTAATTATCTTCACATTGTTAATACTCTTTTATCATTTACAGAATTCTTTTGTCCGTCAGATTTGCCCTTTCATCACATATTCTCTCCATAATTCTAAATCCGTACAAATTTTAACACTAAAAAGAATGAGAAAAAAAAACCCTAGACTTGCCCCCCTTTTACTACTTTGAAAGTGACACCTCAGTGGTTAATATAGTAGCATAATCATAATCATTCCCTTTAAAACGAAAGATAGAGAAAAAAAAAGGAAAAAGGAGAAAAGAAAAGCTCCCTTACAATATATCTCTAATCGATCGGGTTCTGCAATACATATCCCCCCTAAGATTTATTTATAGTTCCAAGATAATAATAAAAATAACTAATCTTGGTTATTGACAAATCTCATTTTTAGGCATTTTCTAAAATCATTTCAATTAATTCAATTTATCTAATCATCATTTAGCTTTCTTTTGTAAATAAGAAATAAAAATGTGACCTTTTACCAGTAAAAATTGTCAGTAACCCCTATTGTTTTACACTTTTATAATTACAATATATTCTTATTACCATTTCTTCATGCAGAACCCCCTTTTAAATACATTAGCCATTATCTCTATGCAAACAAGTTTCTTTCTTTATTATGTAATTCCGTGTCTCTCTATCTTTTGTTCTTGTTTCTTGTTCCTTCTCCTCTCTTTTATCCCGCTATCCCCTTCTCTATCCAGTTTGAATCCTCTCTCTCTCTTTACCTTTCTGCTCTCTATCCTTCTGGACCTTTCTAACATGCCTAATTTCATAAATGTTCCCCTTTTTAATTACCTTCTTAAGTTTCATTTTTTTGACCATCCTCCTTTCCTTTTTTTGTATTAATCTTTGTGTTAGTTGTCTTCTTAAAATGGCTTTCGCTTGTGCTGGCTCCCTTCTCCTCCCTATTATCCTGCTCTCCCCTTCTCTATCCAGTTTGAATCCCCCTCTCTTTTACCTTTCTGTTCCCTTTCCTTCTGAACCTTTCTAACATGCTTAATTTCATAAATGTTCCCCTTTTTAGATACTTTCTTAGGTTCCGTTTTTTAGCCACCCTTCCTTTCCCTTTTATTTGTATTAATCTTTGTATTAATTGTCTTTTTAAGATGGCTTTCTCTTGTGCTGGCTCCTCCCTTTCCAAGGCTCCTTCTTCTTCTTTATTCAGCATTTGAATGCCCATATTTTCTGCAACATGCCAAGTTAGTTCAGTCACTTCCTGTAACAGTTCTTTCATACTTTTAAACTCCATTTTTAATTCTTTGGATGGCCACCAGAATTTTAATTTTCCTTATTTCTTCTTCTTTAAATTTTCTATGATCCTAACCCAGGTCCAGAGTCTATATCAATATCACCAATTAGTCCAGTAGTCCGTCTTTGTGTATTCAAGCTTTCACTTTCTATGAGTCTTGCGTCTCTTTAAAATGTAACAACTCCAATCCACAAAGGAACAAGATAGTTTCTTACTTCTTTAGCTTCCAATTTTTCTCCACAAAGTGGCACTTTCTGCACAGAGTCTTAACCCTTTCCTTTTATTTTGATATTCAAAGTTTTCCGAGCCCCAAACTTAAGTTCTTACGCTGGCTTCTTCCTTTCCCGGTTCGAAGCCCTTATAGCTGTCAAAAATATTTTACTTATTTTTTCCTTCACTTGGAACTGCGCGCTTCTGTTTCTCTTTTTTAAAAACTCATCTTTATCTTAATCCCGGGTGCCTTGATCTTACCATCCGATACTCCCGGTTCCTCTGCTGTCGACTTCTCTCTTTCCTCCTGCACCAATCTTAATCCCGTTGAGACCTTCTCTTCGAGGTGGCCATTTTGACCACCACTTCTTGACGTCTTCGGAGGGAAAAGACCAGACCCAAAAGGGGGGAGATGCGGCTCCCCTCACTCTGGCTGGCAGATTTCCTTTCTCCGCCGCCCCTAGGCAGCTTCAGCCCCAACCTTGCAGGATCAGGGCTCTCCGGCGCAAGAGACAGGCTGCGGTCGTGGACAATCACAAACCGCCGCCCGTTCTCGAGAAGGCTCAACCCGGAAGCTCATCTTCCCGGGTATTGATGTTAGGCTGATTGGTTTATAGTTTCCTGGGTCTGTTTTGTTTTTCCTTTTTTGAAGATGGGAATCATATCAGCTCTTTTCCAGTCCTCTGGTAGTTCCCTGGTGCTCCAGGATTTTTGAAAGATATGGTGCAGTGGTTCTGAGATGACCTCTGCCAGCTCCTTTAAGACTCTGGGATGTAATCCATCAGGTCCTGGTGATTTGTTTTCATTAAGATCAGACAGGTGTTCTCTTACTTTTTTTTTTTGCTTATTTTAACTTTTATTTCTGGTCTGTCTTTTACAGTTATGTTTTTGGTGGGTTGAGCTATAGTTTCTTTTTGCATGAAGACGGATGCAAAGAATGAGTTAAGCAGTTCTGCTTAGTCTCTGTTGCCTGTTACTTCCTTGCCATCTTCTCTCTTTAGTGGACTGACTGTTTCCTTGATTTTTTCTTGTTATTTATATGTTGGAAGAAACTTTTTTTATTATCTTTGACTTTTGTTGCAAGTCTTTGTTCGTTCTGAGCCTTTGCTATCCTGACTTCGTCTTTGCAGTTTCTGGCTATCTGCTGATATTTACTTGAAAGAAAATATTATTTCCATCCAGATAGCATGCAAAAGAATATATGTCTGTTTTTGAAATGGGAAATAGTCCAATGACTGTTCCCTTCTGTTATGTATGCAGGTTTGAAATCATTGGTTTAGTTTGAATTGTTCTTGTAAAATGTAAGAAATGATTGGTTTAGAAAAGTCGGAAAACCCTGCACTCTGATTGGCTGTCAGCTGTGCCTGCAGGCTATAAAAGCAGGCACAGCCAAGCCAATGTGGGTTCGTTCTGAGTTGAAGTCACAATAAACAAAAGAGCTGAAGCACTCCGTGTCTGACTCTTCGTGCAAATCTAACACTGGCGACGAAGGTGGGATCATTCCCCAAAGAGAAGACAACACGGAGAAGAAGCTGAGCCAGATGGCTGCGCTGAACACGCCCCCAGCCCCATTCAATCCGATGGCAGAAGACTGGGAGTCGTATGCAGATCGTTTCCAAATGTATCTGGAAGGAAACTGTTATATTCGCATGAAGAGGCAGACACGAGTGCTTCAGCTCTTAAGTTTATTAGTGACTCCAGCTCGAACGGACCCACTTTGGCTGTGCTGCTGCTGCTATTTATAGCTAGCAGCCGCAGTTGACAGCCAATCAGAGTGCAGGGTTTTCCCGCACTTTTTAAACCAATCATTCTTAACATTTTACAAGAACAATTCAAACTTAACCAATGATTTCAAACCTGCATACATAACACCCCTCCCCACTAGGTTCAGTCCATACACAAACCCCATCTACCTAATGTATTCTTTTTAGTAATTGGGGCTTTTACATGTACGTTGAGATCTACGTAGTTCAGGTGTTTTTGTTTTCTCACAATGTAAGAGAGGACATGTGTCTGTTAACATTTCCTCACTTGGATTTTTAGGATTGCTATAACCTGTTAGGTCACTACAACCTGGTCTCTCCTCCCAATCCATCTCCAACCCAATGTCAGCACCTAAATCTGGTAGTGAAGAACAATCTTCCATTTCTGAAAGTGGTTGTTGGCACTGTGACAGGTTTTGGGATGGTTCCTGTCGTGTTAGCTCGTTACACATGGGGTTGATCCCTGCTTGCTGATTACCTTCGTGAACCTCCCCTTCAGGCCATGGCGATGCTCCTGAGGCAACCTGGAGCGTAACTGATCAATGTGCCTGCTCCAGAGGACACCATCCTCAGTTTGAACCCTGTAAGACCTGGGGCCAGTGATTTGGGTTATTTCTGCAGGAATCCATAAAGGATCACCCAGAAGGTTTTTTGCATAGACAGAGTCACCCACAGTGAACGTGCGAATTTTGCTAGTGGAATCTAGCGGTGCGTCGGGTGCGTAAGTGGGATGAAGGCGGTCAAGGGAGAGATCTGAGTTTCCTGCCCATCAATAACTCTGCTGGGGTTAAGTTAGTTGATGGGCTGGGAGTGATATGCTGGACACTGAGTAGTTTTTCAACTTTCTCAGGGATGTCCCCAGGACCTAATTGCTGGAGTTTTTCCTTGGTAAATCTTACCATACGTTCAGCCCGCCGTTGAAGGATGCCCAGGGGCTGTGAGGGTGTCTGATACCCTGCTGTGCTAAATAAGATTCAAAAAGATTGGAAGTAAATTGAGGGCCATTGTGAGAAACAAGTACATCAGGTAGCCCATGAGTTACAAAAGTTTCTTGAACTGTTTGATAACAGCATCTGCTGTGGTGGAAGTCATGGGAATGACCTCTAGCCATCTGGAATAGGCATCTACCACAATAAGGAAGGTGTGCCCTCTGGTAGGGCCAGCGAAATCAATGTGAAGCCTGGACCAAGGGCCCCTAGGACATTCCCATTCCTGTGTGGGGGCGTGATGGGGGGCAGGCCTGACTTCCTGACAGCTGGGACAGGATGCAACCCAGTGTTCAACCATTTTGTCAATACCTGGCCACCATACATAACTCCTGGCCAATCCCTTCATTCTGACAATTCCCGGATGACCCTCATGTAACATGCCCAAAACCTCTTTCTGCAACTTTGCAGGAATAACCACCCTGTTACCCCACAATATACATCCTCTTAATACAGATAATTCAGTTTGTCTGGATTTAAAAGGCTGAGACCCTTGAGGTAGGTCATGACTAGGCCAACCTTTCTTAATCCAGCCTATAATGGAAGCTAATAGAGTGTCTTTGGCAGTCTCTCTGGCAATTTCAGCAGCATGGACTGGAAGCTTGGCAAAAGTTTCTAGAAAAAAGGTGTAAGTTTCAGGAGCAGGATCCTCAGTGTGTGAAGGAAGGGGGCAGCGACTCAAAGCATCTGCGTGCCCAATGTCCTTCCCAGGCCTGTGGACAATCTGTAACAATAAGCAGCAAGAAATTCAGTCCAGCGCAGGATTCTTGGTGACAGGATTGAGGGTGTTGGTTTATCTCCTGCCACAATGCCTAAAAGCAGTTTGTGATCTGTAACAATGGTGAATGTTCTCCCATATACATACTCATGGAATTTCTTGACAGCTGCCACGATTGCCAAGGCTTCTTTGTCCAGTTGGCTGTAGTTTCTCTCTGCTTTGGTCAAAGTGCGAGAGTAAAATGCAATAGGGGCTTCTCTCCCACTGGGAAGCAAGTGACTCAAAAAACCCACTCCAAAGGAGAGGCATCACAGGTCAGTACAACAGGCAAATTCTCAGAGAACTGGATCAAGACACAATCTGAAGTGATTAGTCTCTTAATGTTGTTAAAAGCAGTTTGTTCTTTCCTGCCCCAGACCCAAGTAGATTTTTTATCAAGCAACCTGTGTAGAGGTTCAGCAATGGTTGCTTTCTGAGGTAGAAACATGTGATAGAAGTTGATGAGTCCCAGGAATGCTTGCAAGTCTGTTTTGCACTTTGGCCTGGGGGCTTCTTTTATTGCCTGAACCTTGGCTTCTGTGGGGTGGATGCCCTGTTTGTCTATTAGATAGCCCAAGAACTCAACTTTGTCAGTTCTAAGTGTGCATTTTTCTTCTTTGACTTTTAACCCCGCTTTTTTGAATCTGGGGAGAACTTCCCTGAGTCTCTCGTGTAGCTGAGTGTCATTTTCAGCAGATATCAAAACGTCATCAAAATAAGGCACCACCCCTGGCAGTCCTTGGAGCATCCTTTCCATAAGACTTTGGAAGATGCCTGGTGCAACACTTACTCCAAATTGTAACCTTTTGCATTTGAAAGCCCCTCTGTGGGTTACAATCGTTTGGGCCTCTGCAGTTGCATCATCAACTGTTAATTGTTGATATGCCTTGGCTAGATCCAATTTGGCGAAGACTGTGCCCCCACCAAGAGAGTGTAGTAAATGATGCACCACTGGAATTGGATATGCGCTCTGTTGTAGAGCATGGTTCAATGTCCCCTTGAAATCTCCGCAGATTCTTACTGACCCATCAGCCTTGACTGGTGTGACTATGGGTGTCTCCCACTTGGAGTGGTCAGTGGGCTCTAAAACCCCTTGAACTATTAATTTATCTAATTGTGCATCAATTTTTTCCTTTAAAGCAAATGGGACCCTTCTGGGCTTTAAGTGAATTGGGGGCACCTTGGGATCTAGGTTGAAAGTGATAGGGGTCCCCATATACTTGCCCAATCCGTCGCTGAAGACCTCTGGAAACTCAGACTTCAAGGCCTCCTCCCATTCAGAGTTGCTCACGTGATTGATGCCAGTCACCTCGATGCCAAGTGGACTGAACCACTCAAGTCCCAGCAAGCTTGGGCGATCCTTGTCCACGATGGTCAGGGGCAAACGTTTGGTGTGGCCTTTGAACTTCACGTTGAATTCTCTTGTTCCAACTACTGGAATCTTGTTCCCTTGGTAGTCTTTAAGAGTCAGTGCTTGCTTCTGGAAATGTTTCTTCTGAATGTTGGGAAGTAGTCTGTGAATAGTGTCCCATGACACCATAGCTAAGTAGGAGCCTGAGTCCACTTCCATTTGGCAAGGTCTTCCTTCAATGAATACCTTCACATGTACTTTTCTGCTTCTCAAGGTTGAAGAATGACCAATGGTGATTGTTTGATGAGTTTCATTCTTCCCTTTTGCTTCTGTGCTGCGCCCCATTTTCTCAAAGAAGTTGTTAGGCTTGAATTCCTTGTCAGGAAATTTCTTCCTACTTGGTGGAGTTCTGGATGATTTGCAGACTCTTGCTAGGTGACCTCTTTTTTCACAACGTAGGCAGATGGTATCTAGAAACTTGCATTCAGTGCGGGGGTGGCCCCCCCCAACCTCTGCAATAAAATTCTTGACTTTTTCTTCCAAGATCTTTCCTTTTCTTCTCCATTCTGAGCCTATAAATTCCTTCCTCCACCTCACTACAGTCTGAATCAGAGTCTATTTGCTCGCAATGGGTTGTTGTGGACTTTTCCACATCAGGATGGCTTGAGGCCTTGTTAATTTTCTTCATGGCTGCTGCTGAGGACTTGGTGGCTTCTGCTGAAACAGCTTCTTCTATGGCCTCCTTAAACGTGATCTTAGGTTTTAATAATAATTTGCTCTGAAGCACCTTATCTTTGAGGCCTAGAACAAACCGATCACGCATGGCCTCTTCTAAGTTGGTAAACTCACAAGCACCCCCAATGTCTCTTAGACTTGCCATGAAGTCGTTAACGTTTTCGGTTCCCCTTGATCCCGACGGTAGAATTTGTGTCTCTTAATGAGGCACGATACTTGTGGGGCGTAATGGGCTCTTAACAGCCTTTCTAAATCGGGCCAGTCCATTACCTTCATGTCTGCAGCTCCCGCTAGTGCCTTCACCATCTTGAAAACGGCCAGACCGCAGTGTGTGAGAAAGACCGCCCTCTTCCGCTTCTCGGAAATGGTGGCAAGATCGTTTCCTTCCAGATACATTTGGAAGCGATCTGCATACGACTCCCAGTCTTCTGCCGTCGGATCGAACGGGGCTGGTGGGGTGTTCAGCGCAGCCATCTCACTCTGCTTCTTCTCTGCATTGTCTTCTCTTCGGGGAAAATCCCACCCTCGTCGCCAGTGTTAGATTTGCATGAAGAGTCAGACACGGTGTGCTTCAGCTCTTTTGTTTATTGTGACTTCAACTCAGAATGAACCCACATTGGCTTGGCTGTGCCTGCTTTTATAGCCTGCAGGCACAGCTGACAGCCAATCAGAGTGCATGAAGAGGCAGACACAAGTGCTTCAGCTCTTAAGTTTATTAGTGACTCCAGCTCGAACGGACCCACTTTGGCTGTGCTGCTGCTGCTATTTATAGCTAGCAGCCACAGTTGACAGCCAATCAGAGTGCAGGGTTTTCCCACACTTTTTAAACCAATCATTCTTAACATTTTACAAGAACAATTTTAACCAATGATTTCAAACCTGCATACATAACAGAAACGATCTGGCCGACATTCCGAGAAGCGGAAGAGGGCGGTCTTTCTCACGTACTGTGGTCCTGCAGTTTTCAAGATGGCGAAGGCACTCGCAGGAGCTGCAGATGTGAAGGTAATGGATTGGCTTGATCTGGAAAGACTGTTACGAGCCCATTACGCTCCACAAGTATCGTGCCTCATTAAGAGACATGAGTTTTACCATCGGGATCAAGGGGAGAGCGAAAACGTTAACGACTTCGTGGCAAGCCTAAGAGACATTGGGGGTGCATGCGAATTTAATAGCTTGGAGGAGGCCATGCGTGATCGTTTCGTGTTAGGCCTCAAAGACAAAGTTTTACAGAGTAAGCTGTTAATGAAGCCCAAGATCACATTTAAAGAGGCCATAGAAGAAGCTTCCTCAGCTGAAGCCACTAAATTATCAGCAGCAGCCATGAGAAAATGAACAAGGCCACAAACCATTCTGATGGGGAAAAGTCCACCACAAATCATTGTGAGGACATTGACTCTGATTCAGATTACAGTGAGGTGGAGGAAGGAATTTACAGACTCAAATTAGAACAGAAAAGAAAAGATCTGGGAAGAAAGAGGCAAAAGCTATGCTGCAGAGGTTGTGGGGAAACCACCCCGCACTGAATGCAAGTTTTAGACTCCATTTGCCTCCTTTGTGAAAAAAGGACATCTAGCAAGAGTCTGCAGATCTTCCAGAACTCCACCTAACAGAAGGAAGTTTTCTGCAACCAAAGACAAAGAATTCAAGCCCAACAACATCAGTGAGAAAAATGGGCAGCACAGAAGCGAAGGGGAAGAGTGAGACCCATCAGACAGTGACTATTAGCCATTCATCTTCTGTTAACAACAGAAAAGTTCATGTCAAGGTATTTATAGAAGGAAGGCCTTGCCAAATGGAAGTGGACTCAGGCTCATACCTATCTATGGTGTCATGGGATACCATTCACAGAATTCTTCCCAACATCCAGAAGAATCATTTCAAGAAGCAGACCCTGACTCTTAAAGACTACCAAGGGAACAAGATTCCAGTAGTTGGAACAAGAGTGTTCAACGTAAAGTTCAAGGGCCATACCAAACGCCTACCCCTGACCATCGTTGACAAGGATCGCCCAAGTCTGCTAGGCCTTGAATGGTTCAACCCACTGGGCATTGAAGTGACTGGCATCAATCACGTGAGCAGTCCTGAGTGGGAAGAAACCTTGAAGTCTGAGTTTCCAGAGGTCTTCAGCGACGGATTAGGCAGGTACTTGGGGACCCCTATCACTTTCAGTCTAGACCCCAAGGTGTCACCAATCCGTTTAAAACCCAGAAGGGTTCCATTTGCCTTAAAGGAAAAAAATTGATGCCCAATTAGATAAACTTGTAGCTCTGACACATCGCCCTTGTTCCTCTTTGGATTCCACACCCTTGCCTTTTTCTAGGGGGGGAGGGGGAGTTAATGCAGGTAATCAACAAGTAGGAATCAATCCCATGTGTAACGAGCCTTCACAACAGGAATCATTCCAAGACATGTCACAGTCTCAAAATCCTTTATTAGACATGGAGGATTGTACCTCACTGTACCTCACCACTTAGGGGGTGACATTGGGATGGAGATGAACTGGGAGGACAGACCAGGTGGTAGTAACCAAACAGGTTCTGCCATCACTAGAAGTCAAAGTTTAGAAATGTTGACAGAAACATTTCCCTCACCGCAAGGTGAGACTCCTAAATCACCTGAACTACGTAGGTCTCAACGTACATGTAAAAGCCCCATTTATTTAAAAGAATACATTAGATAATTGGGGTTTGAGTATGGACTGAACCTAGTGGGGAGGGGTGTTATGTATGCAGGTTTGAAATCATTGGTTTAGTTTGAATTGTTCTTGTAAAATGTTAAGAATGATTGGTTTAAAAAGTGCGGGAAAACCCTGCACTCTGATTGGCTGTCAACTGCGGCTGCTAGCTATAAATAGCAGCAGCAGCACAGCCAAAGTGGGTCCGTTCGAGCTGGAGTCACTAATAAACTTAAGAGCTGAAGCACTTGTGTCTGCCTCTTCATGCACTCTGATTGGCTGTCAGCTGTGCCTGCAGGCTATAAAAGCAGGCACAGCCAAGCCAATGTGGGTTCATTCTGAGTTGAAGTCACAATAAACAAAAGAGCTGAAGCACTCCGTGTCTGACTCTTCATGCAAATCTAACACCTTCTGTTCCGTCTCAATAAATCTTATTAAAGAGAACTCTGTGAAAATCATTCAGAGGAATCATTCAGAGGTCCTCCCCCTCCCACAGGGGCCCCACCCCACCATGTGCATCCTCACAACCATAGGAAGGACCACCAGATACCCTGAAACCATTTTCTGGGCTACATTAGGGTGGGGCAAGATCACACCATCCACCACGTTGTGGGCAGTTTTACCATCTCAGCTACAGACTTGACAGCTCACACTTTATTAACAAGCCTTACATGACCACGGAAAGACCACACAAAAAGAGTAAAAGAAAAGGGAGAAAATGTACCAATTCTATAACTTTCTCCCTATTTACCCAACGGTATTGTCCAAAGGTTGTCACTTTCCTGCCTCTCACCCAAAAATCGATATTGTTAGAAAAGATGGGAAATGAAGGCCTTAATTCATCATGAAATTCCACTTCAGACACAAGGAACTTCAAAATCAGCCGCAACTTAGGATCCATATATCGAGTTCTGATGTGAAAGGACAGCCCTGCCCTTAACACTAGGCAGGGTTCACTAGGCCTTGGCTTCCTTGGCATTCGAAGACAGGCAGCCCCACCGTTAAGGGACAGCAACCTAGAGTGTTGCCAAACTCCATCACTCTGGGTGATCTTCCCCAGTCATATCTGGAGGCAAGAGGCCATGCTGAAGGACATCAGAAGTCAACTCCCTGGTTTCTGAACTCCCTTCATCCAGCATCACTTTCTCGACATGTCCTGACAGGAAAGACACACAACCACAACAAAAGTGCCCTCGGGAGTGGATCTGTGATTTTTCACTTGGAGGCTTTTTTCCAGTCTCTCCTCTGCACAGAGGAAGTTTAGGATCCTAAGAGGAGAAATTATTTCTTCCTGTAATTATGACCATCCAGACCTTTGAAATCATATGCTACTTCTCCAGTGGCTGCCTGCACAGAGAAAGCAGACTGAAGCCCCATGAATAATGGACCTCCTGCTTCTGCTTCTGCTGGTGTCCATGCCAGTCTCTGGGAAGCGTGGACTGAAATGCCCGCTGAGTTTGGAGCACCAGGATGAAAACAGTCCATTGAGCTTTTACAGGCCAGGAGACCATCTTGTTGGTATATTCACCACTGTTTACACAATGTTGCAAACATCTTGGCTTTTCAACATGGCTCCTTCTATTCAGTCTGATTCAGGGTAATTCAGGAACTGCATTCCTTCCATTTGCATTTCTAACACTCTCCTTTTCTTCTTATTTCATTTATTTCTATATTGTAGTGCTTTGTCTGATTTCTTGAATAACTTTCATTTCCATGGCTTCTGTCTTTTGTCTTATTTTGTGGAAGAGACTCAGATTGACAGATAGCGCTAAAAAAAACCCTGAAAGAATTCCAGATTTTCTTCTTCCCCCAGTTCATTCCTTTAATTCATTCCTTAAATACTCGATTTTATTTACAGTAGCTTGCTTTTGAATCAATAGAGTCTAGTTAAAATTCAGTAGGATTGTGAAGACAAAGAGGATTTAATTTTTTAAAAACATATTTGTTGTTGCTTTTGATTATAATAATAAACCTTTTTTTTTTACAATAGGAAATGTTATAGTCTAAGTAGCTTAAAATTAATTGTAGCCATTCAAATGGTCAACAAGAACTCCCAGCTCCTGCACAATCTCACACTTGGCTATGTCATCCATGACAACTATATGAGCCCTTTCTGCACTTCAGATGCCTTGCTGGACATTCTCTCCACTGGAGAAGCCAAAGTCCCCAACTACAGCTGTGGAAGGAAGGAGAACCTTCTGGCTCTTCTTGATAGAGCTAGAAGGGACATCTCCATCCAGATATCTACATTAGCAGACCTCTACAAAGTCCCACAGGTGTGTGTGTGTGTTTCTCTATTTTGGTGTTTTGATGCAACCATATCTTTTCAATGGAATTCAAAAGCTGTTTTTACAACATATCAGCTATGTTTATAAATAAAGTTATATGTATAAATAATTACAGGCAAGTTTGTCTAATAGATACTGTGGGTAAAATATATGCCATGTTCCCCTTAAGTAAACATGAGATTGGGTAGAAGAAAAGTGCATTTCTTGAAGAACAGCAAGAAGGTTTTTGGAAGAGTTAAAAGCTGTATAAATTTGTACAATAAGGAAGAAATCAATTAATAATGTAATATTTTCAACAGATTTGTCCTGAAATATCTAACCACAAAATACGTCATTTGGGTAAACCACAGTTTGCTGGCTTTCTAGATGTTAGTGCAGCATCTGATACAGTAGAGAGAGAAACATTATGGAGGAAATTGACTGCCCTCAAAATGGAGCTCAGCCTGTTGGCCCTGATCCAAGCCCTTTCTCCAAGCCCTTGTTTGAGAGGGAGGCTTGGGCTCAATGGAGCCCTGAGAAGAAGGATCGATACTTACCAAGGAGGAAGGCAAGGGGGCATATTTGAACCCTTGTTATTCTCTCTCAATATTAATTACTTGCCTGGACTAATGAAGGATTCTGAAATACATATATCTAACATGCTGAACACGTATGAGAACACCATGGTTTATTATCCACAAATAATCCAGGCTATTGAAGAAGAGAAATATGTAACCATCCTCAGTAAGGTTGGAACAGTGAAATGGATGAGCTGCTACCAACACACCTTCCAAATTGCCAAGGATTGAAACCAGAAATGCTTATACTCTCCAGAATAAGAGGTTACTTGAATTAGAGGGCCATGAAATAAGGTTTGGATGGCACAGCTACTTATGGAATGATAAAAGTAAAGTTAATGTTGATTTTAATAATCACTTGTTAGACACGCCCATACTAAGAGTTTGGAATAAATATAAAACAAGGCTGTCTATGAAGCTGCCCCTTTGGGTGTCACCCCAGGAAGCCTTTTTTAAGAAAAGAAATGGTGGTAAAGCCAGACTGGTTGATGTATTGTATAATTTTATCTTTCAAGTCTGGTGACCCAATACTAAAGGCCAAGGGAAGAACTTGAATCAGAAGTTATGTTTGCTATTGGTTTACTTATCAACAACTGAAAGAAAGTTTTAAACTGGACAAAAGTGCTATGGATTTGACTTTGTTAAAAATGAATTGGAAATCTCATTATATGGTAACGATGAACATATTATCGCTAAGATCTATAAAATGTTATTCAAATTAAATTTGGAAAATGAACATGTAAAACATTGTACTATTCAGTGGGCAGGGAATTTTGGATATAATGTGATGCTTGAACAATGGGAAAATATGTGGACGAATGGCTTAAAATTTACATTAAATTATAATCTAAAAGAAAATTTCTATAAAATGATGTATCATTGGTATTTAACACCACATAAGTTATCCAAGATGTATAAAGGTATGTCAAATGAATGTTGGAAGTGTAAAAGTAAAGAAGGGGCTTTTTATCATCTATGGTGGACATATGATAAAGAAAACAATGTGGAGTATGATTCATATTTTGATACAGAAAATTTTAAAAATGGAGATAAAAATCAAACCAGTTCCTTTTGAGTCTAATGGAAAAAGAACTAGAGAAAAAAATTGGAACTTGGTTATTATATATGTTGACAGCAGCAAGACTGTTGTATGGGCAAACATGGAAGGACACTTTGATTCCTAGCAAGGTCGAATGGTTGCAGAAGTTGGCAGAAATGGCAAAACTGACCACTTTGAATAAAGAAAAGAACATAAGTACTTTTCTTTCCACATGGAAACCACTTCTGAACTTCATGCTTGGTGGAAAAGAATGAAACTTTGATTTTGATTTTTTGCTGAGTAGATTGATAGATCTTTACAGAAATGGCTTGTTCATATTATTATGAAAAAGCAAAAGTTGTGATTTGATGTCAATGCCTTATTTTACTGCAACAGAGAGTCAGAACTCAATGTTTCTTGTTCTTTTCTTATCCTCCCTCACTTCTCTTGCCACTTTTCCTCCCCACTGCTTTTCTATTTACTTTTGTATTCTGTATTTTACAGTATTTTATAACTCAATAAAATTGTTATAGAAGAAAAAAGAAACCAGAAATACCTATATATCTTAGGGTGGTGTTTACTTGAGCAAGATTTCATCATGGTTAAATATCAAGGATTACTAAGTCCCTTATAATTAACAGACTTTTATTTGTGGAGCTCCAAAGACAGAAGATGTAATACATCTGTAGGTTGAATGTCAATTGCAGAAGGAAGAGAGAGATCAGAGTCTTGGATTGCACGTTAGACAAACAACCTATTGGGAGACATACGTTAAAGCAACATATTTCCTGTGCAGTCAGAATTCAAATATTTATATAGAATCCAGACCTTTACTGGAACAAAGCAGTTCAGTTGAAATCTACATGAGTCTGATTGCAGTAAATTATTGGAGTAACACAGAAATGGCATTTTTATTCTTTTTCTTTCTTGAATTTCATTTTATATACTATGTTGTTAATGTTCCATGTTTAAAATTCTGTTTCTTGATATTGCCTAACAGCTAATCAACAATAATCTCTTTAATTTGCTCATCAAAACAATGTTGTTTATTAAAAGCTAATATTTTGGACTTGATTTGACCCTAAGTATAACACAACATTCTTCATTGCTGTTTCAGATCAGTTATGAAACTTCTTCAGAGGCTTTAAGTGATAAAAGTCAATTCCCCTTTTTCAACCAGTTACTCCCCAAAAAAGGATTCCAGTACCCAGCAATTGTCCAACTCCTTCTCCACTTCAGATGGACCCTGATTGGTCTCTTTGCTTCAGACACAGAAATGGAGAGAGTTCATGAGAATTTTTACTCCTATGCTTGTCAGGAATGGGATTTGTGTTGTTATATCACAACAATTCTCAACAACTGGACCTACAGCAGCCCTCAGGGAGGCCCTCTCTAAGTGGAGACAAGTCCATGTCTTTGTTCATTTTATGGAATTAGATTCCATTGAGGACAGAATTCTTCCTTTCCATTTAACATTTGAGGATTTGTCAGGACCCACTAAAGGGAAAGTCTGGATCCTCACAAATTTTTCAGGGTATAAAATAAGCAACCACAGACTTTTCAAATATATCCATAGTATTTGGAACTTTGGCTATCTGGCAAAAAAAAGGCCAGTGGGTGATGCCTTTGAACCCTATTTCTTTGTGGAAGATGAATTTGTAAAGCATTATTTCCGCTGTTTTCTTCACAAGCACATCCGCTCTGTCAAAGGCCGCAGAAGATGCACCCAGAAAGCCCCAGTGGAGACCCAGTGGAAAAGGAACAGGGTCCAGATCCCAAATGACGCCGTTTCATACAGTATCATTCAGACTCTGGCCCAGGCCATGAATGCCGCCTATTCCTCCAGAAAGAGGAGGAGAAGGAAGGAGGGCGAAGAGAGGTTGGGGTCTCCAAGGCTGCAGCCGTGGCAGGTATGGGGTCCCAATAGGGGTCCATTCATCTTGGTTCCTTTGGAGAAGCGGAGTGGGATGGTTTTTAACTGTTTTGGATTAGTTTGTCGGTTGTAAAGTTTATTGGGCTTAATGTTTAATAGTGTTTTACTTAATTTATTTTGTATTTGTATTTTAATGTTGTGAGCTGCCCTGAGTCCTCAGGGAAAAGGGCGGCATATAAGTCCAATAAAATAAAATAAAATAAAAGAGAAGGAGGGGAATCGTCTCAATCTGCTTGTCAATGCAGGGAAATCATGAAGTCCAGGCAGTTCAAATTTTTTTTAATTCATATTTATATCCGCCCTTCTCCGAAGACTCAGGGCGGCTTACAATTTTTGGGATACAACCCAATGCGCTCAGCAATAGCCTTCCTTCCATTGTATATGCCTGCTTATTACGACGGCATTTTTACAAGTCAGCTTATTGCCCCCAACAATCTTGGGTCCTCAATTTACCTACCCGAGAGGATGAAAGGCTGAGTCAACCTTGAGCCTGGTGGGATTCGAGCCTGCAGTAATTGCAGGCAGCTGGAACTTAAGTGCTAGGCATTTAACAGCCTGCACCACCAAGGCCCACCAAATGAACATAAGGTTCACCCCAGGCTCATGCTGTCCACAAGAATGGAACCACCAACGGTCAAGGAAAACAGGCGTAGACAAGGGTCCACAAAATTCTTGGGTGGGGGCTGGACCCAGACCTCCTGTGGGGGGACTCAAGACTAATGGTGCCTTTGAGCCCCTCACTCAGGCTCAGTCTGGTCATCCCCTACCCTACTTGTGCTACAAAAGATCTGCAGAGTTGTGCAATCTAATTGTTCAGGGGAAGAAAGAATTGGTAGCAGGACAGACAATTTTGGATATTAAACATGGCTAATGCTAAAAGGCTGTGTACATAAATAAATTCCTGCCTGTATGGTTTATAAATAGGATCACAGAATATTATCATTATGAATTTGTAAGAGCCCCTGAGACCATCTAGCCCCCCCTCCTATCTGCAGGAATCCAATTAAAGCATCTCTTACTGTTGGCTGCTCAGTCTTTGCATTCAGACAATCCATGAAGGGGAGACTGAACTGCTCTGCTTCACTGGCTCAGCTCTAAAACAGCTCATCCTTTTAGGATATTTTTCCCTTCATTCATCAAAATCTTCTCTCTTGTAACTGAATTCACTTTTCCTGATTGACACTCTGGAATAATAGTGAGCAGATCTTGTGCTCCTCGTGTGTAACGTGTATCAGTGGTTGGAAGAGGCTGCATCCTCCCTTCTCCAACTGAGGATTGTGTCAGTTGGAAGGGGCTCCCAGACTCCTCCTGATCTTCAGCTCTTCTCCTTGTGGTCTTTCCTCCAGGCTAAGAGCAGCTCTTTTGAGCTCTTCCTTGGCTTATTTCTCCTCCCTGAAGTTCACGTGAGATTTTGTGCAAATTCTCCTCCAAGGGTGGTGCCTGCAAGGGGACCTGGTCCTTGAGTTGGGGTCTCCCCAAACCAGGACTCACTTCCTGCGATCCTTATGGCTGCATTTGCCTTCTTTCCAGTGAACTACGATTTTGAGAGCATCTTCACAAACATACATATCAACTTTAGTATCTCTCATCTTTCTACCAGTCCATCATTCATGTTCTTATATGGGACTCTATTGTTAGTCAAGTCCTAGTTGCTAAAAATCGAAATTTTTCTATTGCTTTTACTTGTGTGCTAATCATAAATATTGTTTCTGGCAACTTGATCTTCCTCTTATTAAATTTTATTTTATTAAAAATGGTATAATGCAAGTTTTGGAAAATAAAACTATTACAAAGACAAGATAAAACAAGACAAAACATTTTTTTAATTGTGCATTAAAAACAGGGAAACATGCATATTGTTCCCCCAGTTGAATACTATACAGCAACAATAGTTTCTCCCGCTTGCAAAATAGGCTCCCAATTATAAACTACACATCTACTTGCAATTATCTGACTTGTCATCTATCTGCTGTATACAAAAAATGTAGTTAACAGGCAATCCAACAATAAAATTAAATTTCAAAATGTCAAAATTGTTTGTTATCTGCTATTCTATTTAACACAGAGAAATTTACAGGGGCTTCTTATCTACCACAGACCACCCCAATCATTACCTCTGATCCATCCAGAATCTGTCCAGGGTTAAACATCTTGGTTTGATTCTTAACAATAATGGATGAGTTAAAATTTTTTAACTAGGATCTTTCCCAACAATTGCTTTCCATTCCCCAAAGTCTTGGACCTCCTGTAAATTGCAACACGATGGCCTTAAGACTTGTTTCCCAGTTAAATGTGACAAGTCCATTCCCCATCTCCCTCAATCTTCTGGAAAGAATCCATTTCATCCGTCATCCGTTCTGTCCACTGTGAGTCTTCAGGGTCCATGGCCTCCCCAGCAGGGGTGGGATTCACATTTCTTAACAACTGGTTCTGTGGGTGTGGCCTAATTTGTGGGTGTGGCTTGGTGGTCATGTAACTGGGGTGGGAGTAGCTTGCTGACTGGGCGTGGTTAGGTGCTCATGTGATGGTTGGGCATGGCCAGGTGACTGGCAAACCAAATGTAAGTGCTCCTCGCTTAATGACCAGGTCCTCGCTGAATGACCAGTTGCTTAGCAAGTGTTCTAATTTATGACTGACCTCCACAGAGGTACTTGGCCTGTTTTGGGTGTTTTGACAGCCACACACACACGTACACACACACACACACAAAACCTTTTAACGCTGCTATTCTTTGATTCTGTAAGGATCTTCTGCTGGAGCAGGGGGTTGGACTAGATGACCTCCGAAAGCCCTTGCTGTCCAGCCCTAGGTTGCTGGCTGCTTCAAAGTCTTCTGAAGCCAGGTTTATGTCCTTCCTTCCTCTCCTTTTTCTCCCTCTCTCCTCCCCCCTTCCATGTATTTATCTATCCATCCATAATAATCTCATTACTTTCTCCTCTCTCCCTCTTTCTCCTTCCTTCCTGAATTCCTTCCTTCCTTCCTTCCTTCCTTCCTTCCTTCCTTCGCTTCCTTCCTTCCTTCCTTCCTTCCCCTTCCCTTCCTTCATCCTTCCTTTTCTTCCTTTCACTTCCTTTCTCTCTAGAAGCCCACCTGAAACACACAACATAGACACACTCAGGGGTGGGATTTTCCCAGTTTCGACCTGTTCTATTGTACTCTGCCTATCAGAGAATAAAGCCTGCAGGCAGGGATTGTGCTTTTAATCTTTGTGCAGGGTCTTAAAAAAATACATGCAATCAACAGAAACAAATTTTATTTATTTATTTTTATATTTGGATTTATATGCTGCCCCATCTGGGGACTCAGGGCGGCTTACACAGAAACATAGATACAATATATAAACAATTTACCAATCCAAATAATTATAAAATATTAAAACATCCCGAAATTAAAATCCCCAACCCCGGGCAATCCAGGCCTGCGGGTAAAAACAGCCAGGTTTGAGATCACGGCGGAAAGAGTGCAGGTCAGGGGCCAGACGTAGCTCCAGGGGTAGTTGGTTCCAAAGGGGGGCGCCCCCACAGAGAAGGCCCTCCCGGGGACTGCCAACCAACATTGTCTGGCCGACGGCACCCCAGGAGGGCCTGCCTGTGGAGCGTACTGGGTGATTGGACCACGATTCTGGTAGGAGGGGTGGAAGTACCCCGGACCCAAGCCATGCAGGGCTTTATAGGTTAACACCAGCACCTTGAAATCTTACACGGAGGCAACTGGCAACCAATGCAGCCTGCGCAGGAGGGGTGTCACATGGGAGAATCGGACACTCCCATCATCGACCACGCGGGCCACATTCTGTACCAGCTGAAGCCTCCGATAGTCCGCAAGGGTAGCCCCAGGTAGAGAGCATTGCAGTAGTCGAGACGGGAGGCCACAAGCGCATGAGTGTGACCGTGTGTAGGGAATCTTGGTCCAAATAGGGGCGCCAACTGGTTCATCAGGTGGACCTGAGCAAAGGCCCCCAGGCAACGGCTCCCACCTGCTCCTCCATATTGAGCTGTACGTCCAGGAGGAGACCAAGTTGCACCGCCCTATCCACGGGAGCAACACCTCCCCCCATGACCAAAGATGGAATTTCTTAGATCTGAGATGCTGATATGCACAGCCACTCCGTCTTGTCTGGGTTGAGCTGGAGCTGTTCCTCCCCATCTAGATCTGAACCGCCTCCAGGCACCGGGACAGCAGGGGGGCATCACTGAGGTGGTCTGGGGTGGAGATGTAAATGGGTATCATCAGCATATTGATGAAGCAGCTTAGAAACAAGAGGATGCTGAGAGCAACCCCAGTTCTACAGTATCATAGAATAAGAACAGCCCAGAAGAAAGGCAATAGCAGAAGGAAGGAAGGAAGGAAGGAAGGAAGGAAAAGGAAGGAAGGAAGGAAGGAGGAAGGAAGGAAGAAGAAGAAACCACCCTAACTGCAGAATCATGCAGCCTTTACGTTTCAGATTGGTGACCCTTCCTAGACCCAACTGATGCTTCTTATTGTATCTACAGTACATGAGTTTCAGTCCAAAGATGTCCTCTCCTCTAGAGCCCAACTTCAATTCTGGAAGAAACTTCTGCCCTTTCACTCTTTGTTCCTCAACATACTTCTGCACAATCTATTGAACCAGATCAGAACCAAGAACAACAGCTGCAGTTATGCTGCCAACGGTCATAAGTGTGAAAAATGGTCATGTCACTTTTTCAGTGCCATTGTAACTTTGAATGGTTACTAAATGAACTGTTGTAAGTCAAGGATTACCTGTACAAAATACAAAAAGCTTCTTTGCTCCAAAAAGCTGCCCTAAATAGCAATCATTAGATTAAAAATACTGCAAGCCAGAGTTACAAATCAGGCAGGGTGCCAGAGCACCTTGAGGAATGAAAATAGTTAAAATGCAGTGATAACTATCAAACAGCCAACTCTTGCTCATAAAGTGAAACCCTTTAGCAGAGAGGTCATTTAAGCTCTCAAGAAAAAGCAGACCAGGAAAAGTAATCCTTAGATCCATTTGCAACATTTAAAAATAACAGCTAGTTCACTCACCTCACAAGATATCCTAACGAAATCACCCAGATTTAAGGAAAGGTCACATGCCCCGCAGAAAGGCAGTAAAAATCAGTGCCAAGCTTGCATCATCCTGCCTCTTGGAAGTAACCAAAAGGGCAGTGCCAGATAGTACTAAAGCAGTGAAGGAAGCCCCCTCCCAAATAGAAAAAAGAAACCATGAGGCAAGAAAAATCAAACACAATACAGATAATTAAATCACAACAGTAGCTGTTGCTTGTTGAAGCTGAATAGGGAACATTATCCCATCAATAAAACAGGATTAAATTTCACCAAGGACAGAATAAGCTTCCCAAAAACAGTTTTAGACAAAACTCAGAAAGGGTATGTAAACTTGTTGAAAGAAATATCCTTCTGGGTTCAGTTCCAAGTGGGGAAAAGACTCTGGAAACATGGAGGCTGCTTGGAAGGTTTAATGGTGGAAGGACCCGTGGCCTGGAGACCAGAGTGAAAGGGAAGAGATCAATAAAAAAAAGAGAAGGTGGACTTCCGGTTGAGCCTTCTCGAGAACGGGCGGCGGTGTGATCGTCTCGACGCCCTGGCTCTTGCGTCGAGAGAGCCCGATCCTGCAGGTTCGGGGCTGAAGCTGCCTGTAGGGGCAGCGGAGAAAGGGAAATCTGCCAGCCAGAGTGGGGAGCCGCATCTCCCCCCTTTTGGTCTTTTTCCCTCCGAAGACGTCAAGAAGTGGTGGTCAAAAATGGCCACCTCGAAGAGAAGGTTTCAACGGGATTAAGATTGGTGCAGGAGGAAAGAGAAGTCGACAGCAGAGGAACGGGAGTATCGGATGGTAAGATCAAGGCACCCGGGATTAAGATAAAGATGAGTTTTTAAAAAAGAAAAACAGAAGCGGCGCAGTTCCAAGTGAAGAAAAATAAGTAAAATATTTTTGACAGCTATAAGGGGCTTCGAACCGGGAAAGGAAGAAGCCAGGTAAGAACTTAAGTTTGGGGCTCGGAAAACTTTGAATATCAAAAAAAGGAAAGGGTTAAGACTCTGTGCAGAAAGTGCCACTTTGTGGAGAAAATTGGAAGCTAAAGAAGAAAGAAACTATCTTGTTCCTTTGTGGATTGGAGTTGTTACATTTTAGAGAAGCAAGACTCATAGAAAGTGAAAGCTTGAATACACAAAGACGGACTAATTGGTGATATTGATATAGACTCTGACCTGGGTTAGATCATAGAAAATTTAAAGAAGAAGAAATAAGGAAAATAAAAATTCTGGTGGCCATCCAAAGAATTAAAAATGGAGTTTAAAAGTATGAAAGAACTGCACAGGAAGTGACTGAACTAACTTGGCTGTTGCAGAAAACATGGGCATTCAAATGCTGAATAAAGAAGAAGAAGGAACCTTGGAAAGGGAGGAGCCAGCACAAGAGAAAGCCATCTAAAAAGACAATTAATACAAAGATTAATACAAATAAAAGGGAAAGGGAGGATGGTCAAAAAAAATGAAACTTAGAAGGTAATTAAAAAGGGGAACATTTATGAAATTAGGCATGTTAGAAAGGTCCAGAAGGATAGAGGGCAGAAAGGTAAAGAGAGAGAGAGGGATTCAAACTGGATAGAGAAGGGGGATAGGGGATAAAAGGAGGAGAAGGAACAAGAAACAAGAACAAAAGATAGAGAGACACGGAATTACATAATGAAAGAAAGAAACTGTTTGCATAGAGATAATGGCTAATGTATTAAAAAGGGGGGTTCTGCATGAAGAAATGGTAATAAGAATATATTGTATTATAAAAGTGTAAAACAATAGGGGTTACTGACAATTTTACTGGTAAAAGGTCACATTTTTATTTCTTATTTACAAAAGAAAGGTAAATGATGATTAGATAAATTGAATTAATGAAATGATTTTAGAAAATGCTTAAAAATGAGATTTGTCAATAACCAAGATTAGTTATTTTTATTATTATCTTGAACCATAAATAAATCTTAGGGGATATTTGTTGCAGAACCCGATCGATTAGAGATATATTGTAAGGTAGCTTTCTTTTTCCTTTTTTTTTTCTTTCTTCTCTATCTTTCGCTTTAAAGGGAATGATTATGATATGCTACTATATTAACCACTGAGGTGTCACTTTCAAAGTAGTAAAAGGGGGCAAGTCTAGGGTTTTTTTTTTCTCATTCTTTTTAGTGTTAAAATTTGTACGGATTTAGAATTATGGAGAGAATATGTGATGAAAGGGCAAATCTGACGGACAAAAGAATTCTGTAAATGATAAAAGAGTATTAACAATGTGAAGATAATTAAAGGATAGATATGGATGAACTTTATCTTTAATATGATGGGCAAATATATTGTTATTTGTAAGATTTATAAATGATGTTTTAATATATATATATATGTTTGCAATTAGTTTGAAATGAACTGGGGGGTTACACAGATTGAGATTAAGATTTGAGATTAGGATTAATTTCTTTGACCCTTTGTCTGTTAAAATGGAATAGAAGTGAAGTTAAATGCTTAAAATGAATATAGACCTACTGTCATATTTGCATGTAAAAGTGACGACCCGGGAACATGCTGTCTACTGAAAAGAGCTGTTTTTAAAAATTGTTAAAAATTGAATAAAATTTGTTTAAAAAAAAAAGTGAGAAGGTCAAGAAGGACTGAGGTGCTGAGAGTGCCTGGGTTTTAGAACCTTTGTTGGGCCCCACCTTAGTGTTTCCTGGTCCTGTGTAAGAAATGTATCCCATTGGCTTTCAGACTCCCATGAGGGGCAACTCTGTAGGCTGTCCTGAGTTCTGCCTTGGTCTGGCCTTGCTCGATGATTTATGCCCTTAAAAGGGCTTTTGGCAATTGCTATAGCTTTACCTGCAGATCTTTCTTATGTAAAGTTTTCTGGCCCAGGCCTTAATGGCCCACCCATTAACAAAGGTGTGGGTGAGATTCTGCTTCTGAGTTTCTACTCTTGTTTGAGGAAATATTCTGCCTTTTTAATATTTCCTAGGCTATTTCAATCTTCTAGGAAAGGGGTGGGTGCTAACTTCCTACAACCTCATGTGTGAATGTCAATCCTTCTAGCTAGCCATGAAGCCTTGCTGAAGGTCACTCATTTTGGTTCCCTGTCACTAAAAGCTTTGCTTCATTATTCAATGATTTCTTCAAAGTGCTGATTGTCCAGCGAAGTATTTCCTCCCAACTGTTAGTGTAAAAATCTTAAAACAACCCTTCCCCTTTAAGAAAGCCAAACCTCCCAAACTCTGGAATCAGGAAGTCTAGGCTGTCTGCCAAGAATGCAATAAGGGTGGAATTCTCCAAACTGCTTATAAAGTTAACAAGGGGTTCTATAGAACCGGATAGAATTGGAGAATCCCACCCCTACTCTCCAGCCATCTACACTCAGCCTGACTTCCAACCAGACTCCTCCTTCAGGGTGCCAGCAGCTAATTAACTTCCACTCCATCCCACCATCCATCCATCCAATCCATCCGATTCAACAATTGGTGCTTGCTTCTGATTATCACCTTTGATTTAAAGCCATTGTTATTTTATCAAACTTTTAAAATAAAGCTTCAGTTTAAAGAATTTATATTCTTTAAATCGCATCAAACTAGCTTACTCTAAGATCGTATTAATTGCCGCATTAATGACAATATAGCAAAATTGATGACCAATGTCGATGTGTTATCCATCACCTTCAGGTTTCATAGAAGAGATTTTAAAGGATTCAAAATTATTTCAATATCATTTTGAAGACAGCTTTTATCCACTTAGTCATCACACCATCCCTCAGGTCTCTAATCACATCACAAAAAGGTTTGTTTCACTTATAAAGCTAATGGCAGTATTTGTATCCTGATTAAGCCTATTTGGAGATTAGACAATTGTAGAAGAAAGATTTAATGTGGGATAAGAAACCAAGTTTTCTCCTCTTCAAGTTCCTGGATGTTCCCATTCTAGTTTCATCCCTTTCTGGAAAAGAATGAATTTTGGAATATTTCCAACTTTAAGCTGTACTTGGACCAAAATGGAGAGATAACAGCAGATCTGGGGATCAAGGTCTACTTGGTTCTTCCCAAAGTGGATCTCGACAAAGAGACTCTGGCGTATTTTGAAAGACAGAGACTTTCTATCAAACAAGATGCTCTTTCACGGCTAAAGTTGCTCAATAAGGTAGGAGAAATTTTGGTCTCTTTTCTCTGTTTTCTAGAGCCTGAGGTCCCATTTCCAGTGGGCCAAGCCTAGAGTCTCCAGGGTGGTTGGCCTTCCATGCCAGTTGGTGTCTTCTAATGGAAGTTCTTCAAGAGACAGGACCTCAGTGGAGTGGCTTTGCAATGAAAGCTCTCAAGATCTTACTGATCAAAGGTTTCTTTCTTCATCACAGTTTAATTTCATATTGAAAAATCTAATGGAATGAGAGTTTCCTAAATCTTTTACAATAATTTTATTCTCAGTTTTAATATGACTATATCATCATACTTAAATCTTGTTTTCAATTCCATCGCTGTAGACTTTATTAAATAGAAAGTACTTTACTGTATTGTTAAATTCCAAAAGCAACAATAACTATTGTTGTGAGATTATTGAGGAGGAGGCTGCGGACCTGGCTTGTATTACCGAGACCTGGTTGGGCCCAGAGGGTGGTGTCCCTCTAGTTGAATTATGCCCTCCGGGTTTCCGGGTTGTGCACCAGCCGCGGGCCCAGGAAGGGGTGGTGGGGTGGCTGTGGTTATTAGGGAGACCTTGCTTCCAAGGGAGGTCACTATCCCAGAGATAGGCGGAAGTGAGACCCTTCTCCTGAAATGGGGGCCTAATGGTCAGGTGGGCTTGCTGCTCGCATACCTTTTGCCCAGCTGTGTGACAGCAGCCCTGCCTAGACTTCTTGACGTCCTCGGGGTGGCGGTGGAGTTCCCAGGCCTTATAGTCCTGGGGGACTTTTACCTGCCTTCCCTGGGGGGTACATCGGGATTGGCCCAGGAATTCATGGCTTCTATGGAAGCCATGGGCCTGACACAATTAATTCATGGCCCCACTCATGAGGGGGGGAACACTCTTGACCTAGTTTTTGTCTCTGAGTGGTGGCGTAGTGACAGAGGGCAAACCACTTTTACGGCTTTGCCCGTTCCATGGTCTGATCACTATCTCCTGTGGCTGGTCTTCCAACAGGCCACCCCCCACTGCTGGGACAGGGAGCCGCTTAGATGGTTCTGCCCCAGGTGCCTTATGGACCCTGAACGGTTCCAGGCGGAACTGGGGCCCCTTCCCTCTTCCCTCGCTACAGCTCTGTCAAGGATCTGGCGGCCGCCTGGCAGCGGGCTGCATCGGAGGTCCTCGACAGGGTTGTCCCCATGCGACCCCTCACATGCTGTGGATCCCGGATGGCTCCTTGGTATTCAGAGGAGCTCGGGAGATGAAACGCCGTCGGAGGGTTTAGAGAGCAGGTGGAGGGCCACCCGCTCCCAGCTCGACGAACCCAGCTAAGAGCCCATATTAGGACTTACCTGGGAGCTGTGAGAGCGGCGAGAAGGTCTTATCTCTCCGCCCTCATAGCGTCCACAGATAACCGCCCAGCCACCCTGTTCCGGGTTACACGCTCTCTCCTTCGTCCTGAGGGGGGCGAACCCACTGCGGGGAAGGGCTGAGGAATTTGGTCAATATCTGTCGGATAAGATTGCCTGAATTCGGAGCGGGTTGTCCTCTAATTTGCAGTGGTCTGAGGAACGGGATACAGGTAGTCTGGCCACTACTTCTGGGATGAGTTGATCCTGTTTCCGAGGATGAAGTGGACGGGATTATGCGCGCCTGAGTTCCACCACATGTTTGTTGGACCCGTGCCCTTCCTGGCTGTCTTATGCCGCCAGGGAGGTCACCTGCGGTTGGATCGGGCAGTTGTCAATGCTTCATTAAGGGAGGGTGTTTTCCCTCTGCCTTGAAGGAGGCGGTGGTGAGACCCCTCCTGAAGAAGCCTGCTCTGGATCCGACGTGTTAGACAACTTCGTCCAGTCTCCAACCTTCGCTTTCTGGCGAAGGTTGTTGAGAGTGTGGTGGCCCGGCAATTTCCGCTTTTCCTGGATGAAGCGGACTACCTGGATCCATGCCAATCGGGCTTCCAGCCTGGTTTCAGCATGGAGACGGCATTGGTCGCACTGATGGATGATCTCTGGAGGGCCCGGGACAGGGGTTTTTCCTCTGTCCTGGTCCTATTAGACCTCTCAGCGGCTTTCGATACCATCGACCATGGTATCCTTTTGCGATGCCTCGCGGGGTTGGGGGTGGGGGGCACTGTTTTTCGGTGGCTCTCCTCCTACCTCTCGGGGCGGTCGCAATCGGTGTTGCCAGGGGGGCAGAGGTCGGCCCCAAGGGCAGTCACTTGTGGGGTCCCTCAGGGGTCGGTCCTCTCTCCCCTTTTATTTAATATCTACATGAAACCGCTGGGTGACATCATTCGTGGTTTTGGGGTGAGGTATCATCAATATGCTGATGATACACAGTTATATATCTCCACCCCAAACCAGATCAGTGATGCCCTCTCCGTGATGACTCGCTGTCTGGATGCGGTATGGATCTGGATGGACAGAAACATGCTTCGACTCAACCCGGCCAAGACTGAGTGGTTGTGCATACCGGCATCTCAGTCCAGTTTGGAATGTCCATCGTTAACCATAGGGGGAGTGGTGTTGCCCCCTGTGGATAGGGCAAGGAACCTGGGGGTCCTCCTGGATGCACGGCTCTGGTTGGAGGAGCAGGTGGGAGCCGTCACCAGGGGGGCTTTTGCCCAGGTCCGGCTGGTTCGCCAGCTCCGCCCGTTTCTGGACCGCGATGCCCTGCGTACAGTCACTCATGCCCTTGTTACTTCGCAACTCGACTACTGCAACGCTCTCTATTTAGGACTGCCCTTGCATACCATCCGGAGATTGCAGCTGGTGCAAAATGCGGCGGCGCGGGTGGTGATGGGAGTTTCCCGGTTCTCCCATGTTACCCCCCTCCTGCGCGGCCTGCATTGGTTGCCGGTTGCGCTCTGGGTGAGAATCAAGGTTTTAACTCTAACATACAAAGTCCTTCATGACATGGGTCCTTATTATCTAAGGGAGCGACTGCTGCCGACATCGAATACCAACCGCCCTGTGCAAACTCATAGACAGGGGCTCCTTGGGGTCCCGTCGGCCAGGCAATGCCGGCGGGCGGTCCCCGACGACGTGCCTACTCTACTGCGGTCCCTGACCTCTGGAACCAACTTCCCTTGGGGCTCCGCCTGGCCCCTGATCTCCGCACCTTCCGTCACGATTTGAAGACCTGGTTATTTAACCAATCCGACTGTGACCCCTGGGTGGTGTGGTCTTGGAGTTTTAACTTTGGGATTTTAATGTTAATTCGGCTTAATTTGTTTAATATAGTTTTTAGATAATTTATTGTTATATTGTTTTTAATTTGTAAGCCACCCGAGTCCTTCGGGAGAGGGGGGCGAATAAATAAATAAATAAATAAATAAATAAATAAATAAATAAATGAAGGATCTGGCCAGTTGCTCTACCTCCTGCATCTGTTTAAAGTACTCAGAGATTTCTTATTTACCTCAGTGAAGACCAGAGGCTACGGACTAATGTCCATTTCTCCCTCCATTTTCGATGGATTGAGAGACCTAACATATTTTCTTTTCCATTCCTATTTTTTTCTCCTTAGTCCCTGCCTCAGTCCAGATGTGTGGAAAGTTGTCCTCCTGGATTTGTCAAGAGGGCTCGAGAAGGAGAGCCAGTTTGCTGTTACGACTGCATTCCTTGTCCAGAGGGGACTTTCTCCACTCAGGAAGGTGGGTGACACTGAGGAAAATTGGAGGCCTTGTGGAACTGGATCTATCCAGAACATTTTCATGAAAGTGAAAGTTAAAGGACAGATTGACGTTCACTTGGTGTTTTTTTCCCCCACTTTTAACCTGCACAATTTCTCATCTAAAAGAAAGTAAATCAAAAAGGCTTTGAAGAAGGGGGTTGGAAGAGATGAGAGGAGGTGGTGACAGACAGGGCAAACTTTAGTAACAGCAGAGGAAATATCTCTTCTGCTTTTTAGTCGGATAGTTGCAGCTAAGTTCACCTTTCTAGGAACACCTGAGTTCTTTGGAACTTGATGAATTGTTTTAGGGCCACCTTCTGAAAGACCTTGCAATTCCCTGTTTATTGGCCTCCCCTTGAGGATCCCTGAGAAGGTGTCCGGGTCCATAGTGTGCTACTGTGGATAGTTATGGGGGGAACTCATTACACAAATAGTCTTGCCAGGCATGTAGCTGAATCAATCAATCAGAATAGAGCTGGAAGGGACCTTGGGGTCTTCTAGTCCAGCCCCTGATCAAGCAGTAGAAACTATACCATTTTCAGGCAAGTAATTTTTCTCACTGATAGGAAATTTCTCCTTAATTCCAGATTGCTTCCAGATGTTACAAGATACTGCAGGTATCCTCCAAGTCCAGTATATTAACTGCCATGTGGCAAGACTCAGGATGTTTGCCTGAAAAGATTATATGATTTATTGTTAACCTCTAATAACGTAGGTTCCTATGAAGATTATCCACATTACACTGGAAATAATTACCATCCTAGAACTTCCCTCAACCTTATATATCTATCTACATTATTTTTAAAAAATAATGTAAATGTTAAAAACAGAATATTAAGAAAATGTTGTTTTCAACTTAATAAAAATACTGCTTTTTTGCTTTCTCAGATACTCAAAAATGCACCAAGTGTCCAGATGATCAATATCCAAATAAAGAGAGAGTCCAATGTATTCCCAAAGTTATAACCTTCCTGTCTTATGAAGAACATCTGGGCATAATCCTGGAATCTTTTGCCCTGCTCTTCTTCCTAACCACAGGCCTTGTTTTAATCATCTTCATTAAATACCGAGAAACTCCTCTTGTCAAAGCCAACAACGGGACCTCTCCTACATCCTCCTGGTCTCCCTCCTGCTTTGCTTCTCATCTTCTTCTCTCTTCATTGGTCAACCAAGGAAAGCCACCTGCCTTCTCCGACAAACAGTCTTCAGCCTCATCTTCTCAGTTGCCGTTTCTTCTCTCTTGGGCAAAACCATCACGGGGTGCTGGCTTTCCTGGCCACAAACCAGGAAACCGAGCAAAGAGATGGTTGGGGAAGAGCTTGGCCAACTCCATCATCCTTTCTTGTTTTATTGTCCAAGTTAGCATCTGTTCCATCTGGCTTGGAGCTTCTCCCCCCTTCCCTGACTCTGACCTCCACTCCCAGCCTGGAGAGATCATCCTGAAATGCAATGAAGGGGCGTTGTCATGTTCACGTCACCCTCAGCTACATGGGCTTCCTGGCTGCCATCTGCTTCACGGTGGCTTTCCTGGCCAGGAATCTGCCTGGGGCCTTCAACGAAGCCAAACTGATCACCTTCAGCATGCTGGTGTTCTGCAGTGTGTGGGTGACTTTTGTGCCCACCTACCTGAGCACCAAAGGGAAATACATGGTGGCTGTGCAGGTCTTTTCCATCTTGGCCTCCAGTGCTGGTCTGCTGGGCTGCATCTTCATCCCCAAGTGCTACATTATCCTTCTGAGGCCAGACCTGAACACAAAGGAGCAGCTTACAACCAGAAGAAATGTGGAGAGTGAGACAGAGGAAATTCAGCTCCAAGCTATTTTCCATAATGAGTGGGACAAGGATTTTATTCAAATTAATAAAGAGTGTCTGGAAGAATGTGAGGAAACCAATTTCTTGGAGCAATGAGAATATGTTACCAAGATAGAAATAAAGATTTAATGCACGTGCAATGTTTTATTAAACAATCTCTTGAGGTTGGTAATGGTGGGTTGGCATGAAGGTACCTTGAGGTGTTCTAATTATGAATATTCTTGGTTATATCATCTATTAGATATTTATATTGATGGTTATCATTTTGTTCTCCTTTCCCCAAATGTATAAATATGAGTGTATCCTTTTGTCTGTAAGAATCTGTCTTGCCCTTTTCTAGAGGGAAATTCCTCCAGCGGACACTAAATGAATAATTCCACCAGTGAGCTTTGATTATTGGGGTTTTTGGGTCCTGCATTTGACACAGAAACTGGTGTCAGGAGTGGGATTCACAATCTTCCATATTCCACCAGGGACAACAGCTAGGGCTCCCCTACAGGGTGAGGGTTGTGAGGTTGATCCCATTTTCCTTCCTGATGCCCCATAAAGGCTCCGTTTAGGACTGTGTGTGTGAGGCCACAACCTGTGTCTGAAGGTCTGTTGTGGTGGGGAGCTTTGTTCAGTCTATGTGGCATCTCCTATCCCAATTCTCAGCCACCCTGGTCCTGCTGCGACCTCAGCTAAGCGATGGCTGGAGGGTCCAAGAACCAGGGGGATTTGGCTTTGGAGGGGCCAGTGTGACCTTCCTGTGTCGAAGAATGGAGACTGGCCAGAAGCTCTGTCCAAACTCCCTTTTTCCTTTGTCTGAAGGGAGGAATTGATCCCAGGCAGGGAGGGAAGTGGATGATGGGGCCCAGGCAGACTCTGATTGGGGAAGGAACCTTTCCCCCAACAGACAGAGAAACCCGCTGTGGCTCAGGGCTGGGAGGGGTCCGATGCCCCACTGGGGCCCCACAGGCTGAGAAAGAAAGGGAGGGATCATGAAATCATGAAATTGGAGGGATCATGAAATGCTTTTCTTCCCAGGGGGAAGAGAAATGGCCCCAGATGTGAATCAAGGACCACAGTAACCAGCACAGGGAAGGAAGAGGGGAGGACCAGGAACAGCCTCAATTCCAGAGACAGACAGAGATCAGACAGATCATGATCTGGGGGAGGGGAGAAAATCACACAGAAACAAACATAAACTTAAGGGGACATATAGCACACAGCAAATCATACCTTAAATTGAAACAGGTATTGCTAAGTTCATCTCACTTATGTCCAAGTAGATCAGATCCAATTTAAGTAAGTTATTGGATCTTTCTGATCCAGCCATCCAATTGTTCCATATTTATAATAGGTCCATTTCTTCTTGTTTTTAATTCCATAGTCAATTGTCCATCTATGGACGTAAAATTTTCTTAGTGTTTCTGCTTCAGTTGGAGTTCACTATTTTTCCAGTTCTGGAAAACCATCCTTGCTGCAGGAAATATGATCATTAAATGAAAAAATGTCTTTCGGATATGTTCTTTGGATCCGAGTAGAAAGAATTCTGGGGTAAAGTATCTCTCCTGCACATTCCTGTAGCCTTTATGAACTTGTTTCCAAAATTCCTGGGCCTTTCTGCAAGCCACCACATATGGTAAGAAGTGCCTTTTTCCTTGTTGCATTTCCAACAGATAGGTGAGAGAATTTTAGCTAGTCTTATTGATCAGACAGATCATGATCTGAAGGGGAAAGGAGAGAATCGCTGGCAGAAAAGCAAATGGGAGATTTGTCCACTCTGGGGGACGCGGGGGATCCACTGGGGCTCCGGCTGGCTTTGGAAACACCTGGGGAACTCTGTGTCCAGCAGAATATCTGAAGCCTGGACAGAGTCAAACTCAGCGGTCATCTTGTGCCCAGGGAAGTGGACAGATACCCGGAGGCCTCTTGGGAGAGGAGGGGGGTCGCAGGGGGGCTCCTCTTGGCTTGAGATGGCTGGAGTCAGTCTGGGAGCCAATGGAGACGTTCAAAGTCCCCTCTGCCCTCCAGCCCTTCCCTGGATCTTCTGGCTTTAATCTAATGGGTTTCAAGGAATCTAAACTGTCCCTGATATTCCATAGTTTCAGGTGATTTATACACAAAGCTGCCTGCAGAGGGAAGATTATAGTCATTTGAATCGAATAGAGCTGGAAGGGACCCTGAGGTCTTTAGTCCACCCCTGCTCAAGCAGGAGACCCACTCCATTTCAGACAGGTGGCTGTCCAGCCTTTTCTTAAAATCTCCCATGAATTAAAAATTAGAATTGTAAAAAAAAAATAAATAAATCAGAGGAGAAAAATTAGAAAGAAACCCCCTTTTCCAGTCCATATGAGAGTGTCGGAGGGGTCCTAAAGGAGGCTTCCCTGACCTCACCAGAGCTATGGGGAAAGTGAGGCACAGAGTCGGGGAACCCTCTGTGGGGTCCAGAGGACATCCAGACCCTCCACATTTCCCACCAGCTGCAAAGGAAAGAGAAGCAGCGTCTCTTCCGGTCTCCTGCTCCTCCTCCGTGATGGCCCTGGAGATGCTCCGGGTCCTTCCTGCCCCTTTGCTCTGGGATCCCTTCCTGGGGATCCTGAGGAGCCTCCGATCCCTCCTGGCCACCATGGGATTGGGGGGAAAGGATCAAGGAGAGAGATCCCTGTGTTGGCCATGATGGGGGCTCGGAGGGGATGGGAGACCCCATTCTGGACAGGGAAGAGGGATGGCCAGAAGGAGAAGCGAAAGGATCCATGGGGGCCAAAGCGAGGCTCCTTCCCTCCAGGCTCCTTCCTCCATGGAGGCTCAGGCACAACTGCCCCCCATTTCCTGGGCTGCTCCCTCACCAGCCCCAGGAAGGTCAAGAATGACCCCAGGATTTCAGGAGTTGGTATGTTCCAGTGACTCTTCTGGCTATCCAGCATCCCCTGTCCAAGTGGATCAGCCCGAAGAAGCAGGAAAAAATGCCAGCTAATAGAAAACAAACCTGGTTGCCATGACGATGTTTCCAGGCCTCCATTTTGACTTTTGAATAGAATAGAGAATAGAATTTACAATTTAGAATAGATAATGGATAATAGATAATAGATAATAGATAATAGATAATAAATAAGAATAAGAATAGATTAGAATAGAAAAGAATAAGAATAAGAATAGAGTAGAGTAGAAAAGAAAAAGAATAGAATAGAATAGAATAGAATAGAATAGAATAGAAATAAGAATAGAATAAAATAGAATAGAATAGATTTTGGAATGAAGAATAGAATAATATAAAATAGAAGAGAAGAGAAGAGAATATAGAATAGAATGTAGAATAAGAATAAGAATAAGAATAAGAATAAGAATAAGAATAAGAATAAGAATAAGAATAGAAGGACAGGATAGGATAACTTTATGGTCACTTTAAATGTACACTAATTGGTATACATTAAATGAAATTTCCTTGCATACAGCTCTCAAAGGTTTGCCACCTCCAATATACACTACATAAACATGGCTAAATAAATAAATAAAATGTTATGTATATTCACACAAACACAGGTATATTATGTGAAACAGAGAAACCACACTGTCCAGTTCATGTGTATAGACAGACACAGAGGCGAGAAACGAGTCTGAGTGTGCCAGGAGGAGGGCATTGGGAATGAAGCCATTGCAGATCCCACTGGAAACCCTTGGGAACCCCCCTTCCCAGAGGGGAGCAATGGTGGGTGTGTGGGGTCTCCAACAAGGCTCTAAGCTTATAATGCTTATAATGATATATAACCTCTTTGGCCACAGTCATTAAATGAGTCTGGCTTCTAAGGTGGTCCTCAAACGGCAACCCATGAGGAGTTCAACTGGGGATCTATCTGTGGTGGCACAGGGGGTTGTGTGCTGGGCCAGAAGGTACCTAGGAGTCTGGAGTGCCACTCTGTAGGCCCCAGCCTCCTCAGGGTATCTTTGGCTGATCTGATCTCTCCTTCAGCCAGGCCATTGCTGGGTGGGTGAAAAGGGGCTGTTAGAGCATGCGGATTCCCAGATTCACTGGGAAAATCTCAAATTTGCAGGATGCGAACTGGGGCCATTATCAGACATGATGGTGTCTGGAAGGCCGTGGGTGGCAAACATTCGTGACACAGTGCCTTAATTGCAGCTTCTGAAGTGGTGGAGGTCATTAGAGCAAACTACCCATTTTGAAAGGAGTCAACTGCCACTGGGAATGTTTTTCCATAGAAAGGGGTAGCCAGATCAATATGCAACCTGGACCATGGGGCCCCTGAATCCTCCCATTTCCCAGGGGTGGCTGCGGGTGGAGATGGTCTGGTGGCCTGGCATGGCTGGCACGTGTTCACCCAGCTAGTAATTTGAGCGTCCATGCCTGGCCACCATGCACAACTCTCTGAAGCTAAAGCCTTCATCCTGGCATTGTCAGGACCTCCAGGACTGAAGACTGCAATTGTGCAGGAATAGCTGCCCTGGTTCCCCAAAGTAGGCAGCCTTGCAAGGAGGAAAGTTCTTGCTGCCTCATTTTAAAAGGTACAAACTCAGGCGAGTAAGGGGCTTTAGGCACCCCCTTCCCACCCAGTCAAGGACTTGGGAAATTACCTTGTCCTTGGCAGAGTGGGCAGCGATATCAGAAGCGGTGATGGGCAGCTTGAGTTCGCTGATGAGCAGCACAGCATTGGTTGGTGCAGGATCTTCTACTGGAGTAGGTAGGGGACAGCGACTGAGAGCGTCAGCGTGGCTTAGACTTTTGCCTGCTCGATGAATCAGGGAATAGGAATATGCAGCCAGAAATACAGTCCACCTGGTCATTCTTGGAGACAAAATCTGTGGCGTTTGCTTGTTGCCAGCTAGGATGCCCAAAAGAGGCTTGTGATCTGTAATTAACTCGAAATGGTGGCCATAAAGAAACTCATGAAATTTTTTTACAGAAGCAACTGCAGCCAAAGCCTCTTTATCAATTTGAATTTCGTTCTGCAGAAGATAATGTTCTGGAGAAAAAGGCAATGGGTGCCTCAAAACCATTAGATAGTCTGTGACTTAAACGGCTCCTATGCCAAAGCTGAAGCATCTGCAGCTAAGACTAAAGGCAATTTTTTGTTGCATTGAATCAGAACAGCATCAGATGTAAGTAAGGATTTGACTGCTTTGAAAGCATTGGCCTCCCTAGGTCCCCAATGCCACTGTGCTTGTTTGTCCAGGAGTCTATGCAGAGGTTCTGCAATGGAAGCCTTATGGGGCAAAAACGAGGCGTAGAAGTTAGGAGGCCTAAGAAAGGTTGAAGCTCAGTCTTAGTAGTAGGAGTGGGCGCATCCTGAACAGCCCGAACTTTGGATTCAATTGGATGAATTCCTGAGGCATCGACTTTGTAACCTAGAAATTCAACCTGTGAAGTGGCAATAGTGCACTTTTCTTTTTTCAACTTAAGACCAGCCTTTCTGAAACAGTCAAGAACACCTCTGACTCTCTGTAGTAATTGAGGCTTGTCAGCAGTGGATATTAAAATGTCATCGAAATAGGGTGTTGCACCAGGTACCCCATGAAGCAGTCTTTCCATTAACAATTGGGAAATTCCTGGGGCCACACTAACTCTGAATTGGAGGCGCTTACACTTAAAAGCACCTCTATGAGTCACAATGGTTTGAAGTTCAGCAGCTGTGTCATCAACAGGAAGCTGTTGATAAGCTTGGGACATATCCAATTTTGTGAAAATGTTCCTGGCTTGAG